>JAGFPH010005716.1:1498-39192 GCA_018207615.1 Philaenus spumarius
GATAAAAATATCTCCGGACTCTTATTACCGAAGGAGGGGAGGGTACTCCTTAACGCGTTCACTGCTACGCAAATTTCGTATTTCCTATGCTAGGAGCTGACCTCTTATTTTTTTATTTACAGTCTATATGAGTAGAAATTACTTGAATTTTTGAACCTTTCTACGTAATAATCATTAATATTTTGTGATGCACACAATGCATTGTGTATTGAAAATACTCCCAACATGGTGGTTGGCATCCGAAGCACGCAATGCTTTGTGTATTGAAAATACTCCCATACGGAGGTTGGCGTGCGAAGCACGTAATGTATTGCGTATTGAAAATACTCCCATACGGAGGTTAGCGTGCGTTTCAACCTTTCTAAGTAATAATCACTAATATTTTGTGAAGCACACAATGCACTGTGCACTGAAAATACCCCCAACATGGAGGTTGGATTCCGAAGCACGCAATGCTTTGTGTATTGAAAATACTCCCAATACGGAGGTTGGCTTGCGAAGCACGCAATATATTGTGTATTGAAAATACTCCCAATACGAGGTTTGGAGTGCAATACACTGTGCAATAGACAACTTCATTACTCATTTTTAGGCATTTGCTTTAGTGGCAGCTTCGCGATTAGTTACAAAATATTCACAATATATCGTAGTTTGTTTTCGAATGATCAAAATCGATTTCTATGACATAAACCATTCCGCGGCAGAAACGTAATAGCAGCAATATTAATAGGGTCCATCTATTTATTTGCATTACATACTTATATTTATAATATAATACGTTATTTAAAGTACAATATCCGTCGCTACACAGGTCATAATATTACAGTCGGCAGTGGTGAATTTCACACGATTGATAGGAAACCACCAAAAGAGAGAGAGAGAGAGAGAGAGAGAGAGAGAGAGAGAGAGAGATCAAGGTATTAAATGTATTTTCTCGTAGATTTTTAACGGAACACGAAACATTTGTAAAGCAAAGAGAACAAGCTTTGCGGTTCAAGGGAGCTGAGCCGTTCTTTGTAGCTGTCGGCATATATATTCATGGAAACATCAAATTCTATGAGCTGTAGAATAGATTTTGTAGAACAGATTTGTAGACTATATAAAGAAAGTAACAAGCAAATCGCACCCACGTTGCTGTATGCTGTATCATTGGAACTGACATGTCAGTGCAATATTATCTTATTTTTATCCCAAGAATTTGTAAATTTTAAAACATATTTTCGTCACTATTTCAATAATTAGTATTAATCTTGGTTTAGAAATAATTGGATGTCAAAGCGAGTAACCCGACATAGACGAAGCCTGAATTTGTAGGTTATAAAGCACGCTTTGTTCACGTCACCTAATGAATGTCGGGGCGACCACAAGTCAATCTAAAGCTGGTTAATTCAGTACCGTTGTCGTACTGTCATTAACGACAATTTCGAATACCTATAATTATTCCGTTATCCTACCATTGTGACACGGTTCATTATTGTTTAAACAAAACACTGTACATTTCTAGGGTCACAGTAATAGACTACTTCATTTTTAATAATTTTCCTGAGTGACAGCTTCGAGATTTGTTACAAAATATCGAAGGGAGGTTTCGAAGGATCAAAATCTATTTATGTGCTTTAAACATTGGGTTCAGTCGCAGAAAACTTAAATTAAATTTAGAAACTAAATGTGGGACTTGTTCGCTAGTAATACGGAGACAATTTAGATCCATATAATGATTCCTGAACAAACAAACTGAAAATTGACTGTGCGTTGACATAAAAGGATTGTCAAGATGTCTGAAGTAATAAATTATCGTAATCTAACTTCTTTCACACTACTTAATAGGCGCGGAAAAATATTTTAAGTTAGGCCTATTTGTTTTTAAAAATACATGACAAATTAGTATATCTGCTACTGAATATACATTGTGTATAGTAATTACGGGATCAAACTAAGGAAAATGGTTCTATGGGTCAAAATAAGAAAAAAAAACACCCAAATATAAACATAGAAATAAACATAGGCCCGAAAACTCTTCCTTTCAGAGATATCCGCCATTTTGTTTCTTTTACTAAATAAATAATATATACAGAACGGTTTGACTGATTGAGTTAAAACTTAGCAAAACGCATAACTTAACAATGATATAGCTAAAAAAATAATCGATACTATCGAATCATGCCTTTCAAAACGGCGTCTGTTTGAAAATGTCAAACCTAATTAACTCAAAAACCGTACACTTTAACGAAAAATGTCAAGATACCTTTTTTGTAGTTCTTTTGATTCCCTATCGGATGGTGTTACTGTAAAAACAATCGGATGAAGGATAAGTTATGTGTAATAATCGGTTTGTTCAACCCGGCATACTACACCAACACAATTTGCTGTCATTATCTTTAACTTAGCTATTAAGTTATTATCCTTCATCCGATTGTTTTGACAGTTACACCATCCGATAGGGAATCAAAAGGGTTACAAAAAAGGTGTCTTGACATTTTCGTTAAAATGTACGGTTTTTGAGTAATTTAGGTTTGAAATATTCAAACAGCCACCATTTTGAAACGCATGATTGGATTTAATTGATTTAATTTTGTTAGACATATCATTGTAAGTTTAAACGTCATGCCAAGTTTGAAGTCAATCAGTCTAACCGTTCTCTAGATGTGAATTATTTTGTACAAAAAACAAAATGGCGGATATCTGGAAAACAAAGCTTTTTCGGACCTTTGTTTATATAAACTTTGTTTTGTTATTTTGACCCATAGAACCATTCAATGAAGTTTGATCCCGTAATTACTGGACACCCTGTATGTTGTTTGCTTTTAAATTAAAACTAGGTGATTTACAAAACTGTTGTAAAATTATGTTTTAATTTACGGATTTCGAATCTAGGATCTTATATTAGTTTTATATCACGCTTTAATTGAGGTTCAATACTACAGTCTCTTTTAGATTTAGTCTCTTTTACGTTTTATATTAAAAACGTATATCAATAAATATAAAATGCTATTAAAGGGCAAAAGTATTAAGAATTTGAATTTTTCTCCACTAGATTCACGTTTAAGTCTGTTTTTTATAATGTTTCGTCAAAAGTGGCTCTTCCGTAGATGTGTGTGGTCCAAAATTTGATAAAAATCTACAATCTGTCAGGTCTAACATATGTTCAAATGAAATTCATCAATAAAAATATAGTCTAGTAAAAACGCCGTGACGTAAAAGTTCATATATTTAAATTTAACGCCATAAATAAAGAAAAAGTGACACTGAACCTAACATGCTAAAATGTAATCAAATATGAGTGAATCTTATATTAGAAATAGAATCTGTGAAAGAGATAAATAAGAATAGAATACCTTAAAGTGATACTAGCGTTACTAAAATGCCAATCTATGACCTTTAACAGTATATATTGTTGAAGCAGAAAGATCTATCCAGTAAACAGTGTGGAAACAAAATCTGTGATCTGTATCTGTGACTGTATAATCTGTTAGTCTCTTCCGTAGATGTGTGTGGTCCAAAATTTGATAAAAATCTACAATCTGTCAGGTCTAACATATATGTTCAAATGAAATTAATCAATAAAAATATAGTCTAGTTAGTAAAAACGCTATGACGTAAAAGTGCATATATTTAAATTTAACGTCATAAATAAAGAAAAAACGACACTGAACCTAACATGCTAAAATGTAATAAAATATGAGTGAATAGTATATTAGAAATAGAATCTGTGAAAGAGATAAATAAGTATAGATTACCTTAAAGTGATACTAGCGTTACTAAAATGCCAATCTATGACCTTTGACAGTATATATTATTGAAGCAGAAAGATCAGGCTATTCAGTAAACAGTGTGGAAACAAAATCTGTGAACTGCATCTGTGACTGTATAATATGTTAGTCAACAATTAACAATTGCTAAGTTAGCGTCTGCACTAAAAATCTGTTTTGTGTGTTAAAATGTTTACTTTTGCTATTTTATTCAAGGAAATAAGCTCCTATACCTTGTTTTATTGTCAACCCGACATTTTAGTCATTTCAACTTTGAATGATTAACTCGAAAATGATAGCAACAACAGAAAAACGGGTTATACTGTTGTTTTTCTAGTAAAATTGTATCATGTGTTTACCTTACAATTTAAAAAATTGTTCCAGTCAATAAGGCGGGTCCTAGATGACAAAAATGAAAAACCCAACATAATGCAGATTTGTTTAAACTATACAGAACCGCATTTTTCGGGTTCAAAATACCCCTCAGATATGCAGTGTAAAGCCGTTTTCATACTTAAATATCCCCCTGCATACTGATCAAAAGGCTGACTTTGAGTTTGAGAAGGAAAGTACTAATATCTACAAACAATTTCAAAGAAAACGCAGGGCTAAAATTATTAAAAATGCAGCGTTGAGACAAAATCATCTGTAACAACTCCAAACAAGTATGTAGGCTATTTCTCAGTAGCAATTCCATTAACATCTAATTGAATCCTTTGATGTAATGTGTTTTTAAGATTCTTAGGCGATGTTATTTTCAAACCTTATTAGTAACGCTTGTTATAACGTTAATAGTTTTATCTAGCTCTTAGTTTATACAATATTATTTATCTTCTTTACTTTGATGATTCATCATTCACCTCAATTAAATATTAATTGTAATATATGCATGCAGTGTAAGGAAAAGGTTGGTGGTAAAAGGTCTATTACATCCCAGACTCATACAACAAAATAATTTTCAAAATAATCTATAAAATAACATTTTGTCATCTTTAACGTCAACTATAGAAAACATACTTAGTAAATTCCCAATCCCCAAATGAATAAATACCTATGAGTAGAAGAACAATAGCAACACATGCTGTTAGTTCCTTAGTTCTGCAGGCTTTTTTCTTATTTTTACTTTCTCCCCCTATACCATAGTATATGGAGAAAGTATTGTATTCGTCAAAATTTTCGAGTTTGAGTTTTTGGTGGAAATATCCGTTTTGGGTCCCCCTGAACCTAAAAAAGTGGTTTTCGGAGTGATGTCTGTGTGTGTGTCTGTATGTGTGTCTGTGTGTCTGTGTGTCTGTGTGGATGTTATCAGACCTAGAGCCTAAACCAGTCGTCCGATTTTGATGAAATTTGGTATGCAGGTACTAATCCACGGTATCTCCAGGCGTTTTTTTCATTTTTGTGAATTTTTTATTTTTAAGGGTAATTTTCCCATAAAAACCCATAAAATATCGGAAAAATTAACTTTTCTCAAAAACGGCTCTAACGATTTTGATTAAAATTTTACAGTTTATTAGGGACCTAAAGTACTATAAACTGTAATAGTTTAATCAAAATCGTTCGAGCCGTTTTTGAGAAAAGTTGATTTTTCCATTATTTTATGGATTTTTATGGGAAAATGACTGTTAAAAATAAAAAAATCACAATAAATTGGTAATAGTATTTTTTTTATTAAGTTTCTATAATGAGGGAAAAGTATGTGTCAGTTTCCTGATACCGTTTATTTATTTAAATGGGAAGCTAGTTCGGAGAGAAGCAAAGGATTATTTGACGTGAAATAACAAAATTGCTCGTTGAGAAAGTATAATATTGATAATATGTATTATTGTGATCGCCTACTCTACGTAAAGGATTAAAGCTTTTCTTCCGATGTATATCTTAAGAAAACGTATTTTCCAGTTAACAGTGTAAGAGTTATTTTACTATTAATATGTTGGTTGCAGAAATATCTTTGTACCTTTTGTATGGCATAAACAATTCATTTATGAAAAATGCAATTAAATCATAAGTGTTTTTAAAGCAAATCGCCTTTGCTTTTAAACGGTACTTCTCAGTGTTATTCCGACTTTATTATGTACAGTGCAATAAATTTAAATTTCAAATTTTATATAAGAAAAGATTTCGTATCTTTAGATTTTAAACATCTTTAAGCTTTTGAATGACCGACAACCGAACCATAAGTCGACCAGTGTCTGAAAGTTGGTGTCCACTACCACCTATGACACTGTTTTCCCCGAGGACGCGAAGTGTTCGGTCAATTTCTTCGCCAAACGTCATGTTTTATAAATATATTGTTTATAGGAATTGGTGTTGTATATGTAGGCCTATTACATGTGAGTGTTTTTTTTTTTAAATAATCTGTATGACAAGAACTTAATATATTCTTTGGAAAAGAAATTGCATTAAGTTTGACTACGTTACATGATGAATTTCATTTTAACAATCAAGATAGATGGAGTTCATTATTGAAGTGAAAACTTCTTATGGCCCGTTCGGCACATTTTGCGTGGGTACTCGAATGAAATCTCGCACCACAATCTAATCACGATATAAAATACATGCATGCTACCAATTGAATGGTCATTGTGCTTCCTCATTTTGTAAGTTGTTTAAAAATAGTTTACTTGGTAGTGTAAAAATAATCATATTTCAGATTAAACCAATTGACCAACGATTTATATTCATTACAGTTTTCATTTCTGTATTGAAAATCGGCCCAACACGAGAGTTGGCGTGCGAAGCACGCAATGCACTGTGAATTGAAAATACTCCCAATATGCACTGTGCGTCGGCCGCTTCTCATAGTGTTCAGTGTCAAGCTCACATGGGCGTCCTTAGCAGTGCACGTGTTAACCGATATCTTTATTATCCAAGCCTTCTTGTGGTTTGAATGTGACTTAGTTTTTCAAACGTATTCACTTTGTTTTATTTACAGTTCACCAGAAAAAAAAACGACAAACGCAATAAAAGAACACGAAAACTTTATTCGCGACTGATGTAATGTAAGGCGAAACAATATCCTTACAAAATTGAAAACCAAGCTTGTCTTCGCATCTGGTTGTTCGGGATTTACATATTTTATTTGAATGACATCGATGCTTGGTCTCGATTGCGATTCTTTCTTTATTTGTACGTTGTCATATTTAAATTGGAAATGTATTATCAGTAATACAATCTGGTACATGAAAATGTATTATGTATTGTCCGTTTTATTGCCTAACGAAATATCAACTGGTTTGGATGATTAGATTATATGAGTTTACTGGATTACATTTAAATTTATCGCTTTACATAAAACGTTTTATAGATTTGTGAGTAGGTTTATGCTGGTAAGAGGGGGTTTATCGCCAACATATTTTATGATTGCTTCCCCCGAATTGTTGTCATCAACAGACCAAGAATGCTATTCGTTTTATAATACAATTTTCAACGTGTCATAGTACTAGTTGGATGTAAAACTGGTATTAGTGCAGATATATCTTTGAAGTTAGGGCGAAAGGGCTTAAGTCAGAAATTATTAACGAATTTTGTTATTGTATGAATAAAATATAATATATTGTTTGTGATTTCAATGGTTACGCGGTCAAACATCAATGGTAAAAAAAGTCGAAGTTAAATAAAAAACAAATTTTCGTGTTTTTTAAATTAATAAATATATATATACACATACATATTTATAATCTTATAAAAATTATGCAAAACATCGCAAGCCGGAGACCAGGTAGTCATCCACCGTTTGCTTTACTTCCGCCCTCCTACCCCTAAACCACAGATATGAAAAGTTACGTGGTCTAGCCGAGATTCGAACCCAGTATCTTCTGATCAGGAAGATTCTACGCTATCCACTCAGCTATCATGGCTTGTCAATAAGAACTGAGAACAAAACAGCACTCGAGTTACGTGCTACCATATTGCCTATCTCGCCCCTTCTCTTAAATTATAATATATATTATATAAATTATAAGTATATATTATATACTTCAACGCAAGCCATGAGTTTGTCAAAACTTTGAGTGCTTCTCCTGTATCGTTAACAATTTCTGACTTAAGCCCTATTATTGCACTAACTTAAAATATATATGACCAGAAGTTCTAACAAAACGACGGAAAACTCTGATTTTTCCTTTATTTATAAAAAATACTATACATTTGACGGATAGCTGGAAATAAAATTTTAATAATATACAACACATATTACAGAAAAACAAACAAAAAACAAAACTTGAATAGGCTATTTATCATAGGCAAATGCCAGCCATTTTGCTGGGGTGGTAACAGCGATTACAGATTTTTCTAAAAGTAAGAAATGCTACATGAATATGCATATGTTACGATATTAAAAGCATAGAATCAGCTGAAGACCTTTTTCGGAAACTAAGAAGTGTTACCAACTTATAAATGTTTACAAAATACCGTTAAACATACTGTGACTAGAGACTGGAAGTTAGAACTACGGTCTATTTTATTTTTTTACGGGGATGGAATTCTGTTATACAAAACAACTTAATTGGTGATACCAAATTACTGTATATAAACTAGAAACACATTGCGACTAGAGACTATAAGTTAATAATTAATGTTCTTTTTTGGGGAGTTACAATTTTGTTAAATAACACCACGTAATTGGTATCAGTATAGAAAAAGAATAATTTTCTTTATTTGTGTGTTGCGTAAAGTTTCACCAGACGCAGTGTTCTGCTATTTCATTTCAAATAAATATTCTGCCACGTAACTGACAAAATGTAAGTTTGCTGCCAATATTGTTAATTTTACATGTTTGATAAATTGGAAAAAAAGTGCTTGAGAATACATAGTAAGTGCTGAACTTTCTGGTACAGTTGATTTCCAGATAAAATTTAAAAAAAGTACATAATACTTTTTTAAAGTAGACATTACATTTAAACACAGATTATTATCGAATTAAATTATTTTTTTCAATTTAAAAATATCGATATTCAGATAAAATGAAAGTGGATTTGAAAAACTACTATAAGTGATTCTATACAGGTATTTATAATAAGGCTTACAAATATTTCTCGTACAAAACGTTCTTTTTCATTCAGATGAAAGTATTACTGTAGTCTGCGTTTATTTTTTGCTCGAGTAGAGCTAAACCACAGAAATAGAGAACTGCGTTGAATTCATTTTTCTACAAAGATTTGACGGACACAAAACCGTTGTAAAGCAAAGAGAACAGGCTTTGTGGTTGAGAGGAACTGAAGCATGCTTTGTAGCTGTCAGTATATATATCAAAACATCAAATACAACGATTTCAATAACAAACTTTACAGACGATGTTGTTTTAATACAGTGGAATTTAAGAATAATTATTAACTGTTTCTAATTTCAAAAGCGTATTACTTAAGTACAAGAGTATTTACATATGCAATACCTTGTTGTTTCTAGAAATAAAGAATCGATACTAAACGTCAGAATCGACATACATTCATTATATGCCTGTGTTATACTTGTTCACATATACTGTTCAAAACAAGGTAGGATATTGTGGTAAAGTCTAATAACATAATGGCCTATTCCTAAGATACACATTTTTATTTCGGGATACTGATGGCGAGAATTATTCTGCTTTTGAATTATATAATTTACTAGCAAGCCCCAAGAAACCAATAAGAAAAACAAATACTACCTAAAAACAATAAACCTGATGTAGGCCTACATCGGTAAATGTGTACATTTTTATAAGGATTATTACATATATGATTTTATAAAATGCAGACCTATTTTTCAAAATGTTACATTTATATGCATAATTATATATCAAAATAAAGATAAAAATTACTTTCAATTTAACAATGAATATTACATCCAAAATAACGGCTTAGTTATGGGGAGCCCATTGTCATGTATCATGGCGGAAATATTTCTGAATGATATCGAGAACAATAGCATAATGAATAATAAAAACAAACATCTCGGAAAAATCCAATACTATCATAGATATGTTGATGACATATTAGTATTATTCCATGGCACAAAGAGACAGATCCACACGTTTGAAGCATACCTAAATAATATACACCCAAACTTAAGGTTCACAACTGAAATAGAAACTAACAATAGCATCAATTATCTCGACCTCACCATAACAAAATTAAATAATAAACACCAGTTCAAAATATACAGGAAACAAACACTAACAGACCACACCATCCACGCCACATCAAATCATCCGATACCTTACAAATTAGCAGCATATAATAGCCTAATATATAGATTAAGAAACACACCTATGGACCATGAAGACTTCCAAGAAGAATTAAATACCATAAAACACATTGCTATCAGAAATGGATACGACCCATATATGGTTGACAGATTATATAAAAAGCAGGAAAACAAACACCTAAACAAAAATAAAAAAGAAAAAGAAAAATACGTTGTAATAGATTATAACAAGTATTTGGAACACATAACAAGGAACATATTTAAAAAACAGGGATACATAACTACATTTAAAACTAAAAATAACCTGCGTAACGCCTTAAATATAAAGAAAACCCATGACAACAAATTCGAAAGCATGGGGATTTATGAATTATCATGCCCTGATTGTACAAAGACATATATAGGACAGACGGGCAGGTCTTTTAAACAACGATTCAAAGAGCACATACCAACAACTTCACAATTGACTAATCCATCAAAAGTCGAGTCGAAGTTTACCGAACACATAATTCAAACGGATCATAAATACTCAGTCATCGAAAAAACAATGAAAATACTTCATCATTGTGAGAAAGGGAAACTAATGAACGCATTAGAGGAATATGAAATATATAGACGAACAAAGGACAACAGTAGTTCACTGTTAAATGAAAAATTAATATTTGAGTCACATTTAATTTATGATACAATAATAACGCATATAGATAGAAACTAACCCCCCCCCCTACATACAACCAGCGCACAGGTAGTCGGCACTAGCAATGCGCGTAGTACACGTTGTGACAGTGGGCCCACTACATGTATAATAAATGTTTAAAGAACTTGTGTGTGTGTCATGTGTTGTGTGTTACGTGATTGTGTGTTTTTAAACTAAGACAACGGGAACTACCCAGCAAACACTTGAAAATGGCTGAATAGCCGAAACGGCCGTAGTGAAATAACTACGAACAATAGACTATTGTTGACGGTAAGTCTAATTAATATATATAATAAAAATATAGCATTTTAATTGCTTTTATATTTTATATTGATATATCAAATAATTTAGAAGTTATTAATATTATAATGAAGAAAATAATAATCCACTATACGAAGATGTACGTATGTTTCCCAAGTTAATCGAATAGATGTATTTGTATAAATGAATTTTAATATTAATGATTAATGGTTGTACTTATATTCATTATATAACCTCAAAGCAAACTTATAACCTATTATAGCCGACATTAGTTCTATAACTCATATTTAAAAATATCAACTTTACAACACGACACTAGCTGGCCCGATCCGGCTTTGCACGGATATACAAATCAAAGTTAAATGTATATTAACAAAAATTATATCAATAAATATATTACTCTATGTATTTCTTAGGGCGATTTTTAGTAACTTAAACCTCCTAACCCCAAACCCCCATAAAATTTATATTTTCTTTTTAAACCTTTCTTAGCGAGCACCCAGGGTCCTAAAGGAAGCTATATAACAAATGTCATTCCAATCCGATAGGTGTTTTTTTTTAGTAACTTTGACCCCCCAAACCTACAATAAAATTAGGAATTTTTTTAAAACCTTTCTTAGCGAGCACTCAGGGCCTAGAGGAAGCTACATACCAAATTTCATTCCAATCCGTTCGGTGGTTTTTGAGATTTCGTAATGAGTGAGTCAGTGAGTGGTATTTGTATTTTATATTTATAGATTATGTTATTGATTAAGTTGTAAACATAAAATTCATACACAAATTTTATTATATCTGCTAGGATCCATATGATCAGTTTGAGTACAATTTTTTTGAAAATCAGAGCGCAAACCTTTTATTTGAGTTCACGCGTTTCGGAGTTCCTCAATTCTCGAGACCTACTTCATTACTCATTGTAAACATAACCCTAAAGTATAACCTACGCTAGGTTTTACTTATTTATTACAGACGATGGGTGAAATCAGCTGTTATATATATGTTTTTGTTGCTTGCTTTTATCAGGTTGATATCAGGCCATCCATGCAGTACATATAGCGGCCAAACTAATCAGTTTAGACGCTTCTTTCAACTGAAAACCCGCAATTTCAACAAAATAGAGGGAAAATGTTTATTCGAATACGTAATTTTTAAGACAAAAAATTGTGGTGAAGGTTTTTAAATACATTTTTAATGTTAACATAATCACGGTTTACTAAATTTTAAAACTCTATAACAAAACATTGTATATTATGCAGTTTATGTTTCGGCAATACAGACTGATTTAATTTAAGTAAATGTTTTGAATTTTTTAATTTCGTTTTGATTTTTTCCGTTCTGGAGAACATTTACTGAGTTTTCCGTTTTTCCTTTAAATGAACGAATTTCTATAAACACATTTTCTTGAGCAAAAATTGAGACAATTTATTTTAACTGTGGTAGAAACCAGTGGTTGTAGACATTTATTCACAAATGTCGTGACGTAGTGTATGAGGTTAGCACATAAAAGCAGAATAGTTCAGTTAAAGTAGAAGTATTTTGATTTAAAAAATTCGGACTGCCATACTTAATTGACGTTGGCATTATGTCGGCAAAGCTTGATTTTGTTTCCTCATGGTTATACCAGAACAACCTCAAACTGAATACTCAGAAATCTATATACATAGCTTTTGGTAACTACGAGGATTCAGTTCCTGATTGCATGGATATCAAGATTAATGAACAACATCTGAAAAGGGTTGAAAGCTCTAAATATCTGGAAATTGCATAGGATCACAACATAAAGTTGGGTGTTCATATAAATAACTTAGTTACAAAATTTAAATATTTGGTCTATGTCTTCTACAGGATGGTTTTGTCTGGTAAGCAGTTATTGCAAATATACTAGGGTCTTTTCCACAGTGTGGCAGTGTATGGGATAATTGGCTGGGGTGGTGTGTATGATGCTTCGTTTGATCCTCTGGGCAGATTGCAAGGACGTATTTTCAAGATAATGGATCTGGGTGAGAGTGATCATAATAAACCCTTGTATATTAGATAAGTTTTTGTGGTCAATGCAATTTTGTACCAATATGGATAACTTAAAAAGGCATTTAAACTAAAGACAGTTAATACTCGTTTTAAGAGTGTTACTTTGCCGAAACATTTGCTTTCAATTTGTCAAAGAAGCTATACTTATTATGCAAAATAGTATTTTAATGAGTTGCCGAATAAATTAAATAATTTAGGCATCAATAAAAAGTTTTAAAAAGGAATGTTATAGAGCAAATTAGAAACATTGATATTATTTAATGATAATTTCTTGTTTACATTGTTTGGTGTTATATTTAAGTTATTTTTTAATAGTTATGTCTGGTATATTTGGAATTTAGTTTCACTTGTGTCATTGCTTGTTGTTGTTAGATAAGGGCCAACCTATATACGGGAGCCTCCTATAGGTCCTTATATACCGGGTGTCCCACGAAGAGGTCCCTATTTTTAATTAATATATTAGATGCACCGAACTCTCTACAAACCTGAAACTCAACAGTCCTAACATACACATATGTAAAAGAAATACACCTGAGTATCAGTTAATTCTGACTCATTAGGACAAAATTGCGGAATATAAAAAATAGTACCTTTTCGTTAAAATAGTTTTATTTGCTTAAGTGTTACAACATAATTATTTAATTTTAACGATGTTACTAAGCACTAAACAACGTTAGGGAATTAAAGATATAAGTAACTCATAAATAAATTAAATCTATTTGATCCATAAACCTTATTCAAACTGATGTCCATCGATCGCAATGCACTGATGACAACGAAATAGAAAACAGTCATACGCTTTGCTGAACAACTCTCGAGGTATCAACAACAGTTCCTCTTCGATCAACCTCATTAGTTCATCGTCTGTCGCCATGTTATGACAATAAACCTTCTCCTTCAACAAGCCCCACAGAAAAAAGTCACAAACAGTCAAGTCTGGAGACCTTGGGGGCCAGTCCATGAAGCTGCTGCCACGACCTATCCAACGGTTAGGAAGAATTTAGTCCAAAACTGCTTTGGCTACATTAGCATAATGCGGAGGAGCTCCATCCTGTTGGAAAAAAACGTTTTTCATTTTAGGCTGAGAAAGACGAGGAACTATGTGATTGCTTAAAACTGTTGCATACCTTTCTCCAGCCATTGTTTGTCGTGATATGTCATACGACAAAACACCATCCTTGGTAACAGCAGTCCAAACTGTTATACCTGTTGATTTTAATTTCTCTTCTTGTAAGATATGTGGATTTTTTGTGTTATAGTAATGACGATTATGCCTGTTTACAGTTCCTGTTCGATAAAATGTCGCTTCATCTGAAAACACGATTCCTTCATGCTATTTGCTATCTACGTTAGTCTTTTCAATTATTTTCGAACAAAATTCCAATCGTCTGTCAGGATCATCTTCAAGCAGTCCGTGAACTAAATGAGTTTTATAATGTTTGATTTTGTTCTTTTTGGCATACCTTTGGACAGATGACTTCGGTATCCCTGTAGCAGATTCCACCTTTCTTACTGAATTAGGCGTATTTGGAGATTCCATGAAAGCAGCACATACGATTTCTTAATTTTCTATGTTGGAGGATCTATGGTATTTTTTTTGTATTGACCCCGTTTCTAGTAGGATAGTCTACCACTTACGAATAGATTTCCTTGACGGTGGAACTGCACCTGGGTACCTTTCCCTAAAACACCTTATTGCTTCATAATCATTTTCAAAGGCAATAGCCCAGGAACAACATTTCACTTTTTGCTCAGTTGAAAACGGCATGGTACATAAGACACTTAACAATGCAACTTAATAACAAATGCCAATGTTTATTACCAAATATGTACATTGTTGTGGATACACGCAGTCAGCTGATAGATTTAAAATTGTCTAAACAGCTGTAGCTGTTCCTATTCTCAATAAAAGTAGGTTTACCCTTAAAATACGATTGCTGATTTTTTTTTCCGCCATTTTGTTTGGATCAGTCAAAATTAACTGATACTCAGGGGTATTTCTTTTACATATGTGTTAGTCACGACTGTAGAATTCCAAGTATGTAGCGCGCTCTATACGTCTGTCATATCAATTCAAAAATAGGGACCTCTTCGTGGGACACCCGGTATATTACTAGCTGGCCCGATCCGGCTTTGCGCAAATGGACAAATCAAAGTTAAATATAAACATGTATTATAAATGTTAAATGTATCAAGTTAAACATTATAAAGTTAAATTTAACAAAACATACATTATATGAATAAATATATTACACTATGTATTTCTTATGGGGACTTTTAGTGACTTTGACCCAATCAAACCTCTCTTAAAATTTCGAATTTGTTTAAACCCTTTCTTAGCGAGCACTTTGGGTCCTAGAGAAAGCTACATACCAAATTTCATTCCAATCCGTTCGGTGGTTTTTTTAGTAACTTGACCCCCCCCCCCCCCCCCCCCACCCCCCAAAAAATTTCGATTTTTTTTGTAATCCTTTCTTAGAGAGCACCTATGGCGCTAGAGGAAGCTACAAACCAAATTTCGTTCCAATCCGATCAGTGGTTTTGGAGAAATCGTGATTTAGTAACCTTGACCCCCCCAAAACCCCCCTAAGATTTCAAATTTGTTGAAACCCTTTCTTATCAGCACCTACCCTAGACGAAGCTACATACCAAATTTCATTCCAATCCGTTCAGTAGTTTTAGAGAAATCGTGAATTAGTAACTTTGACCCTTCAAACCCCCCTAAAATTTCGATTTTTTTTAAAACCTTTCTTAATGAGCACCTATGGCCTTAGAAGAAGCTACATACCAAATTTCGTCCCAATCCGTTCAGTAGTTTTTTGAGAAATCGTGATCGGTGAGTCAGTGGATTTGGCTTTTATATTTATAGATTGTATGTACAAGGAACTTTGGTAATAAAATAATAATAAAAAAATATGTTTTAATGAAGCAGATATTGAACATTTCCTCGAACAAAATTTACCAATTACAGTGTAAAGCGTTAAACTATTTGGTTAGAATGAATACCACTCATCACATGTGTGTACATACGTGTAGTCCCACAGGTAAGAATGTAAACAGTAAATTATAAATTCAACTAATTATTTAACTAACCAGATAATCCCCTAAGTCCAATTAGTGTTGGCATTAAATAATACAAGCGTAGAGTTTAAATTAGTGCCTCGTAAATTCATAATGCAATGCGTGGATCTACTTTTCCCACAGGGCCAATGGTAGCAATTGTTTTACAGCCGGTTAATCTGTATGCGTGGTACTGCTGCACGGTATTGTTTAACCAATCCTCGCCTCCGGAAAAACGTGATATTTTGTAGGAAATTTAATATCTCGGATGTTCACGCTCCCAACACCGCGAACAATAATTGGAATACATTTCCATCTTGACATTTCCCCCTTACAGTGAACCGAGATTTTACAATGATTTTACATTTCTGGAAATACAAACGATGTAACCGTTTATATTGTACACGTTTAAGAAGAGATCCGTGAATCGTAGTGCTTGTTCTGTATTCAGTATTGATTATATGTTTTAACATCTATTGGGCCACCACCAATTACAATGGTAGCTATTTTGTTAAATAGAATATTGTACTGGCCATTTTAAAAACAAAAACTTTGCTACCATAAAAACATTTAATCCTTATATATTATTTCTCAAATGTCTTTATTTGTAGCTTAACGTTATCTCAAGTAATTCTTTATCGAAATAAATTATTGAAGCATCATTTCAAAGCCTATATTAGCCGTTATTGACGAAAATTAGACAATCAGCTTAAAATTCATGTTTTCGTTACAAAAATGTATTAAGAAAAAAACTGTTATATTATACTTTTACATGCAAGGGTTTACTCGTAATTTTTGCAGTACCGCAAACTGATAGGAAGTGACGAAAGGGGGGTCCAGGGGTACTACCCGGAAAATTTGTGAAATTTTGTCTTCTAAAACCCCTACTTTACATATCGTTAATGAGTTAAAGGGTGCAGATAATATGCTTACTTTTATAAGAAAAGTAGACATGAATATGTAACTATTTTTGAACTTGTATATTGCACATAGCAAATTTTAGAAACACATACTATTTTAAGCAAAAACTTGGGAAAATGTCTATTATTAGTCAATAGCCTTTACGCCTCATGCCGAAATAGTTAATAGTATAAAAAATTAAGCATCGCTGGTTTTTCGGCTACCTCGACTCTGAATCATCTGCCTCTTATTCGTAGTCGTTCGCAGCGCTCGCCGAACATCAAGGGTGTGCCGCGAGGATGGCTAAAGGGTGTCTGGTGCTCCCAAGTTGTCCCATTTCGATTCCGAGCTGAGGGACAATGTGGGTGATTTTACTGTAGTCGCATCGCACTGTAGTGTGGGGCTATCTACTTATATGAAAGGCGTCATCTATTAACAATCTGTTGAACTAACATGACAGCTGTTCGTTAGATTTTTTACATTGTATATGCAAGTGTAATCTATCACACTAATCAATCAAATTAAATCAAAGGAAATAAATAAACGTAATTTACTTTGAAATAAATGTTTTAAATCAGGTAGGCCTAAGTATATCAACTTAAATTGCGAAATATTGCACGGGTCAGCTATTAAGTTTAGAGAGCCTAAATTTAATTAACCCTTATTATAGTATTAAGTTAAACTTATTTGGGAAATTTTTAAATAAATCCATTTTTACTGACTTTTTTTTAAAGTCCTAAAATTGGGAGTTCTTACATATAAAAATATATTTTTTTAGACCTAATAATGAATATTTATCAAAAAAATAGTTAACATTTTAAGTTACGGACAAATTTACAAGAGTTAAAAATTCAACTTGTTAGCACGAGAGGTTTGTAATTAGATTTTCGCTAAATTACAAATAAGTCCTTACGATTACACTAAAACATTTCACCACCATACTAAACAGTGTTTTCTTCCCCCTTGTCTTCCCATTTTCTTTGAACACTTCTTTTATGTTTCCTTTTCGTCTTCGTACATTCCAAAGCTTCTTTGTTGGCATCTAAAACTATTTTATTGTAAATTTTGTTGCACAGTTTTACTTCCAACACCCCTGCACAGTTTTTGTAGCACTTGCCCTTAACCAAGTTGTGTGTAATGGTAGCATATAACATTCCAATTTTCAATGTTTTCATCCCAACAAAGTTGTTTTTATAGATTCTGATCCAGGTTATATTATTAAAGGACTCGTTTAGGTTTTGGGCCCGTACGTTCAGGCATGTTTTTTTTTAATTTCTATTCGATTAGTTCCTTAAAAATATGTTTTATTTCTAACACAATGGCCTCAGGCACTGCCTGTTTATAACAATACTAATGACTTTTGGTAATTGAACCATCATAATTCTCCTTAGGTTCAGTGTTTATACTGAGGATGAACCCTTCGATTGGAAAACTAAACCGACAAAGTGTAAATTTTGTACATTTTAAATTTTGTCTAATGAAGATGTGCAACGAATTTGTTTTACAATGTTTTACATATGAAAATACTCGGAAGAAGTGAAGACCCAGTAAGATGTTTATGTAAGAATAATTTGTATTAGTTACCAATGCATCTTAAATAAACAGTTTTAAATACCTACCGCAATAAATTAGTTTTGAGATGTTTTCAAAAGTAAAATGTATATTTTACTCTGAAAATTTTAAATTATCCACCAGATAATGTTTGGTAAAACTACCCTAAACTTTAATATTTTTTTAACTATTTGGCTGTTAGATAGATTAGCCAACCTAGGTATCCTACTATGCTAAAATTAATTAATTTTTTAACGTTATCTATCTGTCCTTCATTATTTATTTTCTTCGACGAATTAATTAATTATTAGTTTTTAGGTGGGATAACATTAAATGATTGCCATCTCAACAAACTGTCTATATTTAGTTAATTTATTGACATTTTATATCTTCGTAAAACAATTTTATTAAATTTATCCATTAGGTTTAAACTACTTGGATTACAATGGCGGCTGTTTCTTTTTTAAAGTTGATACTGGAAACTAATGAATCCAATCATAAGTGTATATTTTACCATAGGAACTAAATGTGCACATAACCTTCCGAAAAAGTATATCTTTATAGAATATAATTTTATTTTCTAATAAATATATGAGCCTAATTCACTTAAGAAATACTAAATTATCAACCAATAAATATTTTTCTCAAATAGATTCAGTATTTTTTGAGATTACATAAGCTAAATAAAACTTATATGTTTATGTTTAAATTAATTGTATTTCTTGTATCAAAACAGCTACGCGTTCTCCCACTACGCATCCGACTTACTCATTGTCAGCGTGCTCATGTTATCGAAGCAACAAATTCCTCGACCTACTAAAGCAAACTATTACCTCCCCCCCCCTCCTACCGTTTTTGCGTAACATCCAAGGTAGTTTGTTATACATATATCGATTTGTTATAATGTATATTAAAAATTGAATCTGTAGATTTTTCCTGGCATCTTTTAGGCAACTGACGTTTCAAATTGGAATATTATCACTTCTAAAATAATTCCTAAATTACATATTCATTTAGAATAAATTAACCATTAAGTTACCTAGAATGGTAGCCTATGGGTTTTAAACAGCAAACTCAACATATTTTTAAAGTATTCACCCTTACTAGTACAACAGTAAAGGACGAACAAACTGAATGATATAAAATACTGAATCGGCGGACATTTTATGGTGGTGGATTGTAATTTCGTTGTTTTATGTCTGGTTTGATCAAGTGCAATCCGTTTACCTCATTTAAGCCGTTAATCAAGTTATGCTTATATTATAGAATAATTTTGTTGGAAGCTAAATTAATTCTATAATTATTTCGATAATGTAGAACAAATTGCATCATTTTAATTAAATAAATAACAACATTACCCTAGTGGGCTAGCCATCCTTCATAAAGCTAACCCAGATTATTGCAGTTTTATCAGTAAACAAACTGTGTAATTTAAAAACAGTTGTCATGAAAAGATGTTCTTTTGCTTACGAAACTAACTATAAACAGAATATTTTCTAGTTTCGTTAGCAATTTAATTGGCAAAAAAAGACTTTCCCTATTGTACTTATACTAAGTCCAGTTCAAATTTGATCATTATTAGCCAACAGTAATACCGATATAGCAATATAGAGAAATAAGAAAACTAATTGTGTAATTTCCATGATTGTCTCTTTTAGATTTACAGACGAAAATGGTTTCATTTGAAATTTGTATATGTTACTAGTAACGTTGTTATTTACCTTATTCATTGTAAATAAAGATGCAAATTACCAATTTACTTGTATTTTGAACACTTGTAGGTCACACTAAATGTATAATTTAAGTAAACAGTGCATGTTGTTACTCTCAAGACTCAAGAAATGTCCATTGCTTTCTCTCAAGCAATTATGTCTTCACTAAATTCAAAATTCTGTTATATAGACATATGTATCCCTATATAGTCTCTTCTAAGATACTAATATACTCCAATATTTCTCGTGGAAGCTAAATGCATATGTTTTGAAAGGTCGCTAAATTCATAGCAATGTTTAAATATATATACAAACTCCCAAAATGTTTAAAAGGCATATGTGTGTATATAGCACAAATAAGATAATATCAATTAATTTTTATACTTAAATTGTTAAGCTATATTGTAATCATTTGGTATATGTTTTTGGTATATATAAATAACCTGCCTTACAATATACCTGCGCCGACGGTACACCACCGACAATCACTCAATTTCCAAAAGGCAAGAACACTATCTAAATCTATCATATCCTCTACCTTCCCGAAGCTAATCTCTACACGTGCCATACCCACACGCCGATGTACCATTTCTGGCTGCACAGAGAAAACAGTTTTCCCAGAATGGTCATGATCCCTGTAAGGTCTCTACAGTTATGGTTTCTTCATCATAGGGACTCTTAGCGTAACTCTTCCAGGTTGCAGGTTGGAGAATGTTGATGACACCATAGATCATGAATAATAAAATAGATCATGCATCCATACGGCGGCTGTGTGCCGAAAAAAAGGTTGTCGGGAAAATATTGCATGATCGCACCGAGAGGTAGCGCTAGGGAGAAATCATTGGTAGCATTGGTGCTACACACCGCTTCCGTCGTTTCCTCAATAGATCGCGCCACTATCGTCGAATTTCCAGTAGATTGAAATAGTGCATTGGATCGGAGTTCTATTAGGTTATCCAAAAACAATGATGACACCAACTTAACCCTTTTTAGGAAAAAATACTGCACTGGAAGAATTTGTCACGTAATCATTAACTATGGCAGACAATTAGTTTTAACAAAATGGTCTAAAATAAAATACAAATGAAACTCAATAAATTTAATTTCCAGTAAACTTTAAAAGAAAACTAAATTTCAATTCCTCACTTAGAATTAATGACAGGCACACACAAATTTCTGGAAGTGTTAATTGACGAAAACATAATTTTCAAATCAAACATTGTTATCTTTCAAAATCAAAAACTTAATTCCTCTTGTTCTGCAATTAGTGCAAGTCCACACTAAGTTTGAATAAAGTAAAACTATTGTAGTCTACAAAGTGCACATTAGTACACTCGCAGCTTCGACAAGGCGTTGCCCTTTGGGGAAACTCGGAAATCTAGATAAATACGTTTTGTATTCCAAAAATTTAATTAAGAGAATCATCTGAAATTTAAAACTCTGGCTGTCGTATAGAAATTAATTTAAACTCCTAACCATTCATTGTGTATTTATTTGTATGTCCTACTACGTTTTAGAATAATAATATTGATGTCACACAGTACAAGCACAGATATACCCAATACACAGATCAAAACTGTTTGATAATGTACAAATTTTGGCGTCAAATTGTACAACAGGATGCTAGACGATCTAAAGAGATGGTCTTGTATTGACAAATACAAAACAAAAGTCAAAATCTAACTACTTTTAGTTGGCGTTTTATTCCATGTGAGGCTGCTTACAATTGTAAGTATTCTTTGTATATTTTATGTTCTTTTTATTTGATTTCTGTAGGTTTTCGTAAATTACATGGAAATTAGCATGTTGATTGCAGCTATTTGTATACTAAAGAAAGCTAAGTTAATTGTATTGTTATATACCGAGTGTAGGAAGTTTGGTCACATTCGTTGACATAGAATATAAAATAATATTTACAATTAAACAAATAGTATATGTTACTATAACTATAGCATGCACATTAATTTATTTTCTGTAAATTAATGGTTAACATGCAACTAACTAATGTAATGTACACTTGTTATTTTTCTAAAAATGTTATTATTAAAATTATTTCTCCTTGAAATAGAAAAACTTTAGACAGTTTGTAAAAAGTAAAAGAAAATAGTAATTACATTTTGTATTCTTAATATGTTCAAATCTTCTTTTTTTCTTCTTTTTTTTTTTTTTTGTAAATAGCTTTTACTGACATGAACAAAAGTTTAGCCACACTTATAAAACATTTAAGGAGGGAGTATAGAAAAACGCAACTTGAAATATGGTTAACAGATGTAATGTTTCTATAGATGAATTACTTTAGAAATGTAAGAAGTAGGCTTAAATAAAGAAAGGCATTGCAGAGAGAGGGTGTATACTAGATAAATTTGGTGAGAAATACAGTTAGTTATTCTATTTCGATTTTTGCTTGCCGAATAATAAAAATGACCCTGTATAGAAGAATGAAGCCGAAGTTGTGTTGTTTAGAGTCACACATTGGTTTCAGGTAAAAGCAAAAATTAATAGTGCATAAGGAACAAAAACCAATGTGTTTCATCTTCATGTTTCATTTAGGTTACATGTATTACTCAATAGGTTTTAAATGCAAAAATGTTGGATTACCACCAACAAGCCTCAAAATGTTCTTAAATATGGATTATAAAGCAAACTTTATATCTTTTAAAAACAAATACTAGAAATTTTCTATACTCTCTCATCCAAACGTTATACGATTTTTTTTTACTATTTTTCAAACAGATACTAAACAAATTTATTAAAAACCTGCTCAACAGTTTTAAACAAAATTTTTAATTTACTGTTATTTAAAACAAATGACGTGTATGTAACCTACTAACACAATATTTAGAAATAACTTTTCAAACATTTCAACATGCTTAGTAACAAAATAGTCACTCACATCAAAGTAGCCCTTGATAATAGGACCTGCCTGACCGATGTACAGAGTCGAAGCCGAGTCAAACACCAACTCCTGCGGTTCCCTTTTCACCGTCATCCTGTCGTACTCCTCGCACTTGAAGTACAGGACGACTTCGTCCGTAGTGACCTTGATACCGAACCGCGTCCATTTGGTAAACGATGACGGAACGACGAAACTGGCTATAGTCTGTGACGTGTAGTGGATGTTGAGGTCCGTGTAGAGGAGGCTTATGTTCGACATGCCGGAGCCTGCAGGACCGATGTGCACTCCCAACTGCACTACCTGGAAAACAAAAGACACAGATGTTTGAGACGGATCTTGTAAAGTATCCCCTTGATATTGGAACGTTAGTGAACGTCGTGCATGTTATTAGCTAGGATGGATGTGTATGAACGAATTTCTATTTCAGATGGTATAAATTCCATTTCAATCTTTAAAACATTGCAGCTCGTAGCCTCGGCGTAGCTCGCAGATATACAGGCTGTATAAAAAAAACCTTTCAGGACTTTAGGATATGATTCTTCATATAAAAAGTAAGAAAAAAGTTCCTATAAACATAGGTCCGAAACGCTTCGTTTTCCAGATATCCGCCATTTTGTTTTTTGTACAAAATAACTCATATCTAGAGAACAACTGATTGAGTTCAAACTTGGCATGAAGTTTACCCTGACAATGATATACCTCAAGAAAAATAAACGATTAAATCCAATCATGCGTTTCAAAATGGCGGCTGTTTGAAAATATAAAACTTAAATTACTCAAAAACCGTACGTTTTAACAAAAAATGTCGAGACACATGTTTTGTAGCGCTTTTGATTCCCTATCGGATGGTGTAACTTTCAAAACAATCGGATGAAGGATAATAGCTAAGTCAAAAGGTAATGACAACAAATGTCCATACAATAGTATAGTATTTACTATGTTGGTATAGGATGCCGGGTTGAACACACCAATTAGTACACATAACTTAACTGTTATCCTTCATCCGATTGTTTTGACAATTACAACATCCGATAGGGAATCAAAAGGGCTACAAAAAAGGTGTCTTGGAGTAATTTAGGTTTTAAATTTTCAAACAGCCGCCATTTTGAAACGCTTTATTGAGGTATATCATTGTCAGGGTAAACTTCATGCCAAGTTTGAATTCAATCAGTCAAACCGTTCTCTGGATATGAATTATTTTGTACAAAAAACAAAATGGTGGATATCTGGAAAACGAAGCGTTTTCGGACCTATGTTTATAGGAACTTTTTTCTTACTTTTTGTATGAGGAATCATATCCTAAGGTCCTGAAAGGTTTTTTTTTATACAAACTGTATACTGTGTGTAAAAAAAGTCCGCCCCCTCCCCCTTTAATTTTTTTGCTTGTTAAAACAAACACAAATCTTTTGGGGAACGATACTAATTTAATCCAAAGTATCTTTTGGCGTTATTGGAAATTTTGAGTGTCCCCCAAAAATGGGGGATTTTGGGGGCAACTCAAAATTTTTAAATGGGAAGTATGGTCATGTGATACCTCATTTTAAAGGACTATTTAAGACTAGGAAAATATCATAAAGAAAATAAAAATAGGAACACCCAAAAAAAATGGCGGCCCTAAACGTGTTGAAATAAATCGACATAAAGTTGCTTATATCTCGAAAAGGAAGAGTTTGTAGAAAAAATTTCAAGAGACAAAAAATGTTTATTTCAAAGTGCTTGGACTAAAAAAATGATTCCAAATCGATTTCTTAATTTTTATTTTTTACAAAATTTTCAAAGATGGAGGAGAAAAATAAATTTTTTTGAAGAGGGCTCTGAATAACTGTATTTTTTACTACATTTTGTTAACCAATAGACTGTAGGCCTCGTACGAAACGACATCGAAAACAATCTAAATTCTATTTGCGGCTCACGGTGGTGTTATTTAAAGTGAGATAACATCGACCAATTTCAGGTGTGATCGGGATGGCTCAGTTGGCAGAGCGTTACTAAGGAAAGGTAAAGGTCCTGGGTTCGAATCCCGGTATTGGTCCATGTTTTTTGAATTGTAACTTAGTTAAATTACCCTTCCTGATCAGTTTGTAAGCAGAAAAACTATTACAAAATAAAAATAACAAATAATTTAAACAAAGCACTTCATTTTAGTAAAAAACAAAACCGAACATAGAAAAACAATTTATAAATCTTATAATTAAAATGTTTAACTAAACACAATTTAGACTTTTAAACACGAAGAATAAATTTGTAAATAATATAGTAATTAAATTAACAAGTAAAAATATCTCAAGAATTAAGAAACCCAAAATAAATTAAAAACAGATAACTTAATTAGTTTACTGAATTATTACCATACTAAGTGAAAGTGGATAAGTGGATAGTGGATGGTCTTGGTTCTGAATGGATAATTTGTATATAAATTCATCGTTGCATCCGTGACGTTCCTAATATTCTGAATGGATAATGTGTATATCAAATGTCAAATCATAATAGTTCGTAAGGTTCTAGTTATTACAGAGTTAGTATTTAGCTAGTTGTACTCCATTTATCTGTTGATTAATATGTAGGCCCTACCTTCTGAAAAATAACACCACAAAAACGAAAACAACTGCACTTAAAAATGCGGTGCAAAACCGTTAACAAGATCGTATTGAACATTACCATTTTATGTTCCCACGGGGAAATTCGCTCAGTTCTAAAATGCACTAAAAACGACGCCTATATAAAATACCAGAGGCTAATTGCCATAAAATTTTCTGCCATGCACTTTTGCTTTCAATAAACACTATCTATATTAAAGTACACATAAATTGCACAACCTACATTGCGTCCTGTATACACGTAAAAAATGTAACCGCATTAGAAAATATTTTTTTTAATATTTGGCAAATTTATCATCTTATCTACAGTAAACATTTTATCACTAAACAAATTCACAAATGTTAACAACGAACATACATATACAGATTTAATAGTTATTTCGTAAAGGTTACATAAGTCAAAATCATGATCACCTGATCAGCAGTTTAGGTATTTCACAAGCACAAAGTCAGATTACACTAATAATAAATCAGCTGTTAGTTGTAAATAAATAAAAGATACAATTTTGTTTTAACCCTGCCTGAACAGATTTTCTTGAATTATAGCTAAAAACACTCTTGATCAAGTCTCATTTCAAAAAAAAATATCAAAATCGGTTGATCCGTTTGGGAGCTACGATGCCACAGACGATACACACGTTAAACTTATAACATATCCCTCTGTTTGCGCCGGGGTGACTAAAACTTACCACAATGGTCTGAATGCTTTTACGTTTTGTATTATTAACATATTTAAAGTAATACTTTTTTTGCAAAGTTTGAGAAGGTTTAAGTTTCATTTTACTTTCTCCACCCTATACGTAGTATATGGAGAAAGTATTGTTTTCGTAAAAATGTTCGAATTTGAATTTTCAGTTGAATTATCTGTTTTGGTGCACCCAGAACCACAAAAATTGTTTAGTGCAATTATCTGTGTTGGTGCTCCCTGAATCCAATAATATTTTTAGTGGAATTTTTTGTTTTGGTGCTCCCTGAACCCAAAAAAGTGTTTTTAGAGTGGTGTCTGTCTGTCAGTCTGTCTGTATGTATACACGACCAGAGATGACACTATTGGTCCGATTTTCATGAAATTTGGTAAGTAGGTACTAAACCCTAATATCTCCAGGTGTTTTTTTTAATTTTTTTGAATTTTTAATGGTAATTTACCCCTAAAAACCCTTAAAAACGACAAAAATGCAAATTTCTCAAAAACGGCTCTAACGATTTAGATCAAATTTTCAGTATTTATAGTGCTTAAGATGCCAAACAAAATGACACCACCAGCTTTTATCAAAATTTCGGCGTTTTATAATTATAGGGAAATGTTTAAAAATAAACAAGTTTGTGTTGTCAATCTAGCATCGCGGCGGCGGCCGCACGGGGTAGCACCACGGTAGCGAGCACGGCCAGTAATTCAAAGGTCGCGCGATCGAATCCCGCCTGGGACAATAGTTTTTTTATACGATTGACGTAGGTAGAATATTATTTTTTGTTTTGTTCTAAAAAGTAGTAAAAAATAAAATGATTAAAAACAATATTATTTTGACTACAGTAAGTTGGGAGAAAGTTTGTGTCAGCTAACTGATACCGTTTATATATATAATATATGTTATGAGCGAACGTTGAAAAATTATCTCAAGCTAAAGCTTGATGGAACTTCTAGACAAAAAATTATTATAGCCTACACAATTAATTAACATGGGGAATTTTTGTCACCTTATATTTTGTATTTTTTTTTAAACTTTAATAGAGGGAATGATAAGTTATATTTTTGGAAATTATCGGGATGTTTGGACTTTAAATTCTTACATGTTATGAACCCGCGTAGGCTGGTCCTCCCAAATTAAGGAATAGTTCTTACAAAAAGGTTCCATTTAAATAACATGGCGTAATTGTTTAAAGGTTAGCTTTTTAACAGTGATATTTTGTATTTTTACATTTTTCTGTAAATCGTTTGAAAATGCACTTTATTTTTACAAATTGGTTGAAAATAACAACATAATTGGGTGATAAAAAACTTCCTTAGAGAATTAATATATAAGATTTACGCAATGGAAGCATTCTAAGAGTTTTATTATATATGTTAATTTTTTACACAGTTAAATATTTTTTATCATTATTTTAATTAATTTTAATTTTAACTAACTCAGAAAGGGTTAATTTAATTAATTACAAGTAAAAAACTGGATCAACAACAGAAACTCAGTTCGTAGAGTGTTACCATGGACTGGTAAAGGTCCCTGGGATCAGATCCCTGTCAAGGTCCATGTTTTTTCACATGTAATGTAATTAGTTTAATATTAATAAATCTTTCCAAGTTATATTAGACGATACTTACAGTCTCCATTGGGTTCACAACGGCGAATATGAATGCCCCTTCTTTACTTGCCAGCTTTGTTGTCACGGTGATTGAAAACTCGGTGTAAAACTTCTCCGGAAAGTAGAGACGGTAAGGAGATTTAATATCAGATCCTGGTTTCAGACCGATCGTTGGGAACCCATCCAGGCCATCGTCGAAGAAAGTGGTTGCCGGATCATCGAATGGAATCTTTATCGCTTGCAGGAGGTCCTTTTCTGTGAGATCAACTGCAAGAAAAAATATAGTCAAAGGTAAAATGTGATTTTAAAGTGGATCTTATAAGCAATTATAGAAATATTTCCAACAAACATTTTTTATTTGAATCTGTCTCTCTCGTACAACGTTCTATCTTGGTTTGAAATTAAAATTTACAACAATAATTGAAATTGAAATGTTTATTAACAATTGAATTGCGATTTTCCTTCTAACTTCTGAACTAAGTTTGTCTTTCAAAAATATTACTGTTCGATTAAATTAATTTTCTTTAGTGTTTCGAGCTTTAGTTCTTATTTTGTTTCCATTATGAAATGTTTATTTCGAAGACAAAGAAAATAATCTGGCACAGGTTTTCGCCAGTTGGCTATTTCTTGCACTCAAAATCTGGGGTAAAAATCCCCAAGCAGAGGACTTATAACATTTCTCAATACCGTTAATAATACACAAAATATTTCAACTTTTACATTAAAAACAAAAATAAACATTCAAAAACTACTAATTGATATCTGTTCGTCCGAGCAATTTATTATTTTAAGAGTTAAAATCATACAAAAGACTTACAACTTGTTTTAGGTATACAGGTAGATTAATAGTACACAGTCACAAGTTATAAAATATTTGAGTATTCAAGCCAACATCGGTAGAAATGCCATTTTGCTCATAAATGGTATGTTGGTTGTAATTGACCACCCTCACATAATGCCTGGTGGCATCCCAAAATGTTTAAATATAAGCCCCATCGAATGTTCCATCAATTTTTAGATTGCGTAGAATAATCTAGAAGTCGTTATCTTGCTATCTAAAATGACTGCTAATTTACTTAATAGATTGCATTGATATTGAAAGAAGAATACGAGATAAAGTCGTGATGAAAATGTTTATGGCCATTAATTTTAATCAAAAACACTTTTATTTAAAAACTACTAGTTAATTGATACAACAAATTCACTATTCTACTCTTATGGCAAAAATATTATTATCCTTATTGGTTTTATCTAGAGCAAAAGAATTATTTGGGACCAACACTAGGGCCGTTTTATTTTAAATTCAACCTGAATGATAATGTTACTTTTAATTACTTAAAAATATATTTGCTGCTTCTAAAGCTGCATTAGCAAAAATGATTAAAATAAGCTTTCAACACAGTCGTCAAGTCGATAGATCAAAGTGGGCAGACCACTCTGAAATGGCAAATTAATTTTCGTTCGTTATAATACAAAGAAAGCAACCTTTTTCTGTCGAAGAAAACTTGAGCTGTTAATTAAATTATATTTTTGAAATCAAATATCTTGTAACATTAAAAGATCGATGTTTGTGAGCTTTTTTATTAGTTTGCGGAAAGATCTTTAAAGAATGTTTGTGACCAAAGACTGTTATGTTGTACTTATTTATTCATTGAATTACGACACACTAAAAATAATAAAGAACAAAGGTCAGACAACAAAGTGCTATTCCATTAATAACCGATATAATTCTTCTTTGGAAAGAAAGATAACCCACTTAACGTATTTCGAATGATTCGTTACTAAATATCGGGAATAGTATTCCTATTTGAATTCATAAGTGCACAAAGCACTGTCTGAGTGGACAGTTGGTATTTCAAATGTTTATGTTATAACAAACATACTTGTTAGTTTAGAGCTTACTAGCAGCTTCGCGAGCAGATATATCTGGTAAATTGTTAGTCTTACACGCAATTCAAAAAACGCATACTGAGTCTCGTCCAAATCAGTCTATGTTTTTCATTTTTGTGTAAATGCATGATCAGCTATGGGCATGTAAATGTTAAAATCCACGTTTTCGCCAGTTTGTTACGCATAACTCCTGAACGCACGTGAAAACTAAAAAAACAGGTTTTGGTCTGAATTTCACGTCATTATAGAAATCCAATTGTTTGTTTTCCTATTGTACGGATTTTACCGTCATACATTTTTCCATCACGCTCTACTATATACAGGGTGATTTTTTTAAATGGGCCACCATTGGCATCTCAGAAAATATAAAAGTTACAACAATCTTTAAATGGGGGACCTTCCCTACTTTTTCCCTTTCATAAAAACTACAACATTAACATTTTCAAAAACTCCGCCATTTTTCCAATATGGCGGCCAACTTCATTTTTTTAAATGGAAACCCCCCATTTTTATGTTGAATTTCGATTAAGGATACAAATTTAAGACATTTTTATTCTTTTATATTTTTTCCAAAACCTAACCGTTTATGAGCTACAGCCTCTCAAAAATGTTCTATTTTATATGATTTTTTTAATTGGGCCACCATTGGGATCTCAGAAAGTATTAATTTTACAGTAAACTTTAAATGGGGAACCTTTCCTTGTTTTATGAGAAATTAAAAAATATGTAGTTAAAATATTTCTAAATGGCCGCCATTTTCCAATATGGCGGTCAGCTTTGAAATTTCTTATGGAAACTTTTTATGAGGGATTTGGGTTTTACATGCAATTGTAAGACTTTTTTATTCTTGGTGTTTTTTTTATAAACTTAACCGTTTAGCCGCTAGGAGCGCTGAAAGTTTCAGAAACTCTTATTTCAACAATAATTAATTATTAAAGAGGCATGTTTCACTATTTGCAAACAATACAATTTAACTCAAAGGGTAATATTTTGTACAATGGAAAGTTAAAAAGCTGATGTAATTTCACAAATACTTAATTTTATACAAAAAATTTACTTAAATTACTGTTAAAAAATCACCTCTCCTACCCCACCCTACAAGTCACAGTGAATCTGTTTAATAATTTAAATAGTTTGTGAGAAAGTATGTGCCAGTTCCTGGTACCGTTTATTTAACAGTAATTTAAGTAGGTTTTTTGTATAAAATAAAGTATTTGTGAAATTGACACAGCTTTTTAACATTCCACTGTACAAAATATTGCACTTTGAGTTAAATTTTATTGTTTGCAAATGGTAAAACATGCCTCTTTAATAATTAATTGTTGAAACAAGAGTTTCTGAAACTTTCAGCGCTCCTAGAGGCTAAACGGTTAAATTTATAAAAAAAACACCAAGAATAATAAAGTCTTACAATTGCATGTAAAACTCAAATCCGTCCTAAAAAGTACGGGTTTCCATAAGAAATTTCAAAGTTGACTGCCATATTGGAAAATGGCGGCCATTTAGAAATATTTTAACTACATACTTTTTAATTTCTCATAAAACAAGGAAAGGTTCCCTATTTAAAGTTTGCTGTAAAATTAATACTTTCTGACATCCCAATGGTGGCCCAATTAAAAAAATCACATGCAATAGAACATTTTTGAGAGGCTGTAGCTCATAAACGGTTGGGTTTAGGAAAAAATACAAAAGAATAAAAATGCCTTAAATTTGTATCCTTAATCGAAATTCAACATAAAAAATGGGAGATTCCATTTGAAAAAATGAAGTTGGCTGCCATATTGGAAAAATGGCGGAGTTTTTGAAAATGTTAATGTTGTAGTTTTTATGAAAGGGAAAAAGTAGGGAAGGTCCCCCCTTTAAAGATTGTTGTAACTTTTATAGTTTATGAGATGCCAATGGTGGCCCATTTAAAAAAATCACCCTGTATAGTACACATGTGTACATAAGAAAATATATAGTTTACTTGGTAATACCTCTGAAATGTACATTGTGCTTCCTCATTTTGTAAGTTGTGTTAAACTTGTATACTTGGTAGTACATCTGAAATGGACATTGTGCTTCCTCATTTCAAAAATTGTGTTAAAATAGTTTACTTGGTAATACCTCTGAAATTGTGTTTCCTCATTTGGTTAGTTGTGTGGCATATCGTTTAAAAGCTTATTTAATTCTGAATCAAAAAAAAAAATAATAATAATAATAAATATTAAAACAAAAATAGTACAGCAAAATGGGGCAAAATCGGAAAACACGATTTCGTTGTTTTTTGGCCGCCATTTTTGATCGGTTGAAAATATGGACGTGTATATTTCACCGTTGTTTTTTTCTTGAAATTCTACATCGAAATGATGTATCACATGACCACCTTCCTATTTAAAAAAAAAAACAAAGTTACATTCAAAATGGCGGAATTTTTTTTTTATATCGTAATAAAATAGTATTTTTACATAGAGTAGGTTCCTCAATCACTCCTACCTTCAAATTTTCCTTATATACGAAATATTAAACCGTACCCAGACTTAATTGATACCCTGTACATTGAAGATATTTATACACAAAAAGTACATTCACTTACCATTTTCCATGCTGTATGTAAAACGACGCTAAAAATACTTCCTCGATAATAAACCTTTCCTAGAATATACGACATTCCGTACCGCATCAATCTGTTTCCCACCGGGGGAATAAGAAATGCAACCGACTATTTTCACGTTGACTTTATCAGTTGATTGAACTCTGTTACGGTTTATAAATGACTTTAGGTTAATATTCAGCCGGTGGGGCCATGTGTTGTGAACCGGATTAAGGTATGGTAATTTTTCTTTTTAGCACAGTGACGCCAGTGAAGCGTACGTCTCGTATGCGGGTACGTCGGAGTGAATCATTTATTCAATGGATGTAGAAGCGGACCTGCGCTACTTATATAGGAAAACATTAGGTTGGGGAAACTAGGGCCGGAAAGAGGATTACTTCTTGATCAGAGATAAACATACTTTTTTATAAATAATACATACGCTCACTTTCCGTTTTAAGTATTCAATTTATTTGCACACGTTTTTAGTTTGGCAATTAATTATTTCGCTATTATCCATCTTGTTATGTTTTCAAATACAATATAGTAACAATATAAAAAAAGCACTAAAATTATCCAAACAGAATTTATTTTATACAAAAATCCAGTGTGCTTAAGACCAGACGGTGGAAGAGTAAACTTCTATGGCGATATTCTGATTTACACTTCAAGAGTATAGAAAATACTGAATAAAAACACAAATTATGCAATGAGGAAGCACAATGTCCATTTCAGCGGTATTAGGCCTACCAAGTAAACTTATGTAACACAAATCATGAAATGGGGAAGCACAATGTCATTTTCAGATGTATTACCAAGTAAACTATTTTAACACAACGTACGAAATGTGGAAGCACAATGTCCATTTCAGAGGTATTAATAATTAAACTAGTTTTACACAAATTGCGAAATTAGGAAGCACAATATCCATTTCAGTGGTATTATCAAGTAAACTATTTTAAAACAATTTATGCAATGAGGAAGCACAATGTCCGATTCAGATTACCAAGTAAACTATTTTAACACAACTTACGAAATGAGGAAGCGCAATGTCCATTTCAGAGGTAAACTATATACATATGTGTAGGCCTACTATATATAGTTGACCGTGACGGACAAAACGTGACGGTAAAATCCGATTCATTACCCGCAAATCCTATTCGAGCTGCGCCTATAGTTTACACTTCTATAGATAGGTCAACTTAAGTGTTTTAAATTTCAAATAAAATTCATAGACAAAATTTCAAACATTTCTATTTAGGAATAATAACACTAATTCTCACATATATATGTTTAATAATCAAACACGTTTCAAAGACAAAGTCGTCATCCTCATGAAAAATTTTTAACTTGGTAATAGAGAAAAGTTGGGCCTTTGGAAACGCAACAAAATTGTTTTATTACAAATAAAAAATATAAAAATAAGAACAAAAAAGGGGTTCTTTCATAAAACTATAAAAATTTTAATTTTCCACCATATTTGTAAACTAGTAAAATTGTGCAAATTTGAAAAAAAGAACTTAACATATTAAAAAATGTCTTTATTCAAAAGTTTTCATTTTTTCGTTCGTTACAAATTAAATTCTATATATTATACTCCTTACATAATAATAATAATCTATACATATAAATAAAATTGAAGTGTTGTCTGTGATTTCAAAATAAATATTTTTTTTTAAGCTCATTTGGTTTTTCACACTTTACCAAAACCTAAACATGGATTTTTTATTTTTTGTCTGTCTTTCTTTCTTTCTGTCTGTCTGTCTATTTCCTTGCCCGGGCTAATCTCAGCAATGGGTGAACCTTTTTTGACGAAACTTTCATTTGCATATATAGGCCAGTTAAATAAGACCATTTTGGAGCCATTTCTAGAAATAAATGTTGGAAAGCTGGAAATCGTTTTGATCGCTTTATTTGACCTCAAATTGAAGTATCCTAGGTTTGCACCACCTCCCGCTGCGAGCTTCAAAGGAGGGGTCCAAAAAACCCCAAACTTTTTGGCCTTTTTTCAATTTTTTGCTTTTAACTCCTAAAGTAAGCATTTTACAGAAAATGTTACTCTTTTATAAATTAAAGATCTTTAAATTATGCGTTAATTGGTTATCCACAAAGTTTAATTTGACCGAGAAATATTGTCCAAATCAATGGTCAAAAAATGATTATTTTTACCAACTTTGCTTCAAAAGTTACTATTAAGACATTTAAACCTCCGTAACGTGGAATCGGCTGTTCTAAATGAAAAGACGTACTGAATGAAAGCTGTAGGACATTTAATTCTGCGTTCAGCAAGTACCTAACATTTCAAATTCGATCAAGTCTACAAATAGAAAATTAAATTTTTCGACTGCAATTATACGCGTAGCAGTCCACAAAAAGGTACCTTCCAGTCACAAATCTACTCCCCACTAATTAAGTTTAGAAATTGGTATTCTTAATTAAAAACTCATCAGTAAAATTTATAATAATAATTTTTAAGAAAACTTAAGCTAATTTAATTTAAGCTAATAGTGGACTTTTTATAGATTAATCGAGACTATTTTTTATCCAGGAAATATTTAGGGTTCCTGTTTGAAAATTGAACAAAAGTAAAAATGATGGACAAAATTAGGGGTTTTGCGAACGGACGTGACATGCGAACATTATAAATAAAACAGCTGATTTGGATCAAAAGCTTAACACAAGATCGTTGACAAGATCGTCTGGGATTTAATTTACTGTAAACGCTGGTTTAACCTTTAAATATAATGCATATCAAAACTTGCAATAATGTGATATGTACTCATAGGATGTTAATACACCTCAAAACCTGATTTGTAATGTTTACGTTCGTACAGGAGTTATGAGTAGCAAACTGACGGAAAACAGGATTTTCAGCGTTTGTCGGTGCATAGCTAATAATTTACGTAGGAATAAAACGGATACATAGATTGATTTGGGCGAAACTCACTACGCGGTTTTGGACCATGGAACCCGTATGTAAAATCGGTTTTTTATTTACCCGATAGCCCTTTTATTTATTTAATCAAATCTGCGAGTAAAGCCGCAGGTACCAGCTACTTAACAATATTATTAATCGATGATAACTGAACAGGCTGTGTTTGCTGAAATCGACACTCGTAAAAACTCTGTTAGGTATAAAAAATTAATACAAATTCATTGTTAGAAGCAAGTCGGAAAAAGAACTTTGAAGACAATTCTTTGTACAATGAAGTGTTGCAAGCGACAACTTTACAAAACGAAATTTACCACATCACAACACTAGTTGGAACTGTTTTTTTTTCTTTTTGCGTGAGATGGAGACGACCTGCGTCCTCTACAGTTTTTTCGTAAATTTTGTAACTTTTGATCATTACTGTACAAGATCGTCCCGAGAAAAATGATATACAACTAGAGGGCTCCGCCCCTGCTCTCTTCGCTCTCCATTACCCTCGGTGAAGCAAATGCAAACCGATTATTATACTTTGATATATTAACGAAAATTTCAATTGATTAAGACAAAATATTTTTATAGAAGAGACGCATTTTTGAAGTTATAAAAGGTGGCATTAATATAATACAGTAAAGCAATATTTCGAACTGGTCAAAAAGGCCTAGTAAAGAATAAAGTTTGCATAATTTTAACCCTACAACTGTCCATGTTAATGTTTTGCAACGCCAAGTCATTTCGGTGCGTGTGCAAGCATATTTTCAAAAATTCACCAAATATAGTAATTGTATACCAATCCAAAAGTGTTCTGTACCTTTTTTGTAGATAAAGGTTCAAAGAACTCATATATGCAATAAAAAAATTTATTTATGTAAAATTGTAAAAGTTATTAGCTCAAGAAACAAAAAATGTTCAGTAACGAAAGGAAAAAGTTAAACTTTAGGCCTACATAACAAGTAGTAAACATTTTTTGTAATTTTTTCGTAAGCGTAAAAAAGTTTCATAATTTTTGTCTAAATAGAACTGTGTAAAAATATTTATCAATTTCAAATTCCTTATTTTGAAAACACCAGTTTTATTTTAAATCTACACGACTGCTAACAAATCTAGGCCTAGTGTCAAACGTAATTTAGGAATATTTGCTTTACCCAAAAATGAAATAGTATTATAACAAAGTGTAGAGAATAAATCAAAGAATTGAACTGTATACTTGTAAATTATCTTTTCCTAAAAGTGTTTGACTTAAAATTATTTGAATAACAAAAGAGAGAAAAATGTAGAAATCTCTAACCCGTTCAAGCTATACATGATGCGCGCGGAAACTCCTATGTCTACCCATGTTATAAAAAGCCGTTAGAGTTCATTTATTCAAACCTTAGATGATACCGTATTAGCAGTCACTTTCTCACGGTCCTACACAATAAACTGTTCAAATAAATATAGCATATTTGGTTTACAGTGAAAGTTAGCTTGAAGCATTATGTTTACAAAGATACCAAAATATCTCTAAAAACTATTGTGGTCACACAGTTATCACGTGTAATAAATAACGCCGTTTATTTGTCGGAAAACTGACCAATTGCAAGGGTCTACAAAACGCCCCACAACTTTATAACTATTTGTCCGATTTTTACTTGGATGGCAGTATTAGATAGGGGAAATTGAGAAGAATCCAACGATATCTAGGTTTACTTTAGAAGAAGTACTGGGCGGGTTTTAGAGAGAGAGGAAAGATGCGTTACTTCGTCGTGTTTTGTGACGAAATCCGGTGAATTGACTGGCGCCGAGTTTGTTGTAGAAAACTAATAAACTGTATCGATGATTACGTATGTAAATATACGTTTTAGAAAAAACTTGTAAATACAAAAATTAAAGTTTAAATCATAACCTTTTTAATGGTTTTTATTTATTGCAATTGAATAATTTTTAGTGGGTGAAATATTCATTACAAGTAGAGTTGTCAAAATTGTACGTTTTCATGTGCCACGCCCCCACGACCACTCGAATTGAGTAGTCTGACAAGTGCAGGGTTAATAGTGATAGGTGTTCGAATTATGATATACTTAGGAAAACTTTGTTGTTTGTGTTTGCTATTACCTAACTTAAAAAATACTGTTGATTGTGAAGAATAATTACCAGATTCTAAATTCGCTAATTATTGGTAATAGATCTGAATGCTTTCAAGAAACTTGTGTTGGTTTAATGTAGGCCTAACCTAAAATTGTCTTAAGCAAATCATCAAAATCAGTTGTTTTATTTGTAATATAGTACCAGGAGACCGAGCTAAAGCTCGATTATAAGCAGGGCTATGATTTCAATAATAAATATTGGATTATTGAGTTTTGAGGTTAGGCCTATAACATTAAACAACTAAATA
>JAGFPH010005716.1:39202-52411 GCA_018207615.1 Philaenus spumarius
AACATTAGGCTTACCTGTAATAAAAATACAGTTTAAAGGATTAACCACAATCTCAACGCTATGCCTCAGAAATAAGTCAGGCCTAAATTAAAGTATTATTTCAATATCGATTTATTCCTAGGGCCTAGTTCGCTCACGTCAATAACTACTATTATTGCAAATTTCCGTGAACATCGTTTAGGTTAGGCCTATAACATTAAACAACTAAATAAAGGGTATGTTTATTATGTATTCGTTGCCATGGTAACTATAAATAGATACAACATTAGGCTTACCTCTAATAAAATATACAGTTTAAAAGAAAACAGATGATTATTGTAATGGCATTGAAAACATTTGCATCAGCTGTGCTTTGTATTGTTTAAAATGGACAAATTTCACTTTTTAATTTAATAAAAAGACGTAGAAAACGAATTTTCCCAGACTGGTGACCATTTCCAATCGATTTCTCGTGGCCAAAAGCCTAATATAAAATCAAAAATCCTTAGACGGAGATTCCAGATCCATTTAGCAGACAAACAATTATCTCTCGCTTTAGAAGATAAGATAAAATATACAGTTTAAAAGAAAGCAGATGATTATTGTAATGGCATTGAAAACCTTTGCATCAGCTGTGCTTTGTATTGTTTAAAATGGACAAATTTCACTTTTTAATTTAATAAAAAGACGTAGAAAACGAATTTTCCCAGACTGGTGACCATTTCCAATCGATTTCTCGTGGCCAAAAGCCCCATATAAAATCAAAAAATGAAAAATCCTTAGACGGAGATTCCAGATCCATTTAGCAGACAAACAATTATCTCTCGCTTTAGAAGATAGATAACAACAGATATTTGAATTATAACACCGAAATAACACTTATTTGAATTATAAGTTAGCCTTTTCGTTTATTTTATGTTTGTGTTTGTTATTATTTTGTTAACCTAACCTAAAAATAAAACTGTTGGTTGGGAAAAATAACTAACTGATTCTAAATTTTCTAAATTGGTTACTTAGGTAATGAATGAATGTAAATTAATTTAACAAATCATGTGTTGCTTCAGAATAAGTCATACACAGTCATTTGTGTTGCTACTCTTTTTTTTCAAATCAGCAGTTTTATCCGTTGTAGGGCGCGAGTGAATGCCCGTATTTTGACAATCAATAAAATAAAATCAATATTTTGAAAAAACTTTTCTTAGTGCACTTCTACATATTGGTGTGAAGTATCCTACACACTTTAAGGCTACAACTACCATAACTTTGGATAAGGTTTATTATGAATCAGTTAGTCAGTCAATCAATCAGTGATTCAGTCAATCAACAGTTAGTCAATCGGTCAGTCAGGTCTTATTCTTCTATACTATAATACTATTTTTTTGTTTCAATATTTGTAAATTTGGTCGGAAAAAATCTAAGGTTAGGCCTATAATGATAAACCATCACAAGTATTTACATTTATTACCATAGCAATCAATTGAATAAAATAACAGATAATATAGCTGATTGCTCCAATATTTCCATCAACAGCTGATTTCAAAATTTGAAGCAATTATTTTTGTATTTCTAGCTTTGGGTTTCGGGTTTTAAAGTGTAGACCTGAGCCTTGCTGTTTCTTTTAACCAATATTACAACTGCTGTTATAAATTATAAGACATAATTTAATTTGAACATTTAAAATTATTTACCATCTTAGTTTTGAGGTTATTATTAATCCTACAAATGTATTATAAATAAAACATAACATATGTTTTTAGAAGGTTCCATTGGGGGTTGGCGTGCGGAGCACGCAGGGTCTCCAATAGTAATTTTATAAAAAGGTAAAGTTTTTTTTATGTGGGGGTAATATCTGGAACTACTGAACAGATTAAAAAAATAGTTTTACTAATACAAACTTACACTATCCCTGAGTAACACAGGCTATAATTAATTCATTTAGATAAAAATATTTTTTATTTCAATATATTATATGTAAATTAGTCGGAAAAATTTCTTAGGTTAGGCCTAGACTGATAAATCAACACATGTATTTACATTCATTACCATAGCAACCAACTGAATAAAATAACAGCTGTTACGTCTATTATTTCCATTAACAGCTGATTTCAAATTTTGTATTTCTACCTTTTAGGTTAGGTTTTTATTAAAGTGTAGACCAGAGCCTTAATGGTTCTTTTAACCTTTATTATAACTGCTGTTATAAAATGTATGAAATAATTTGATTTGAACATTCAACATTATTTACCGTCTTAGTTTTGGGGTTTTTATTAATCCTACACCTTTATTATAAAGAAGACATAACATGATTTTGTATATAGAAGGTGCTAGCGGGATTGGCGTGCGGAGCACGCAGTGGTTTCCCCTAGTCTTTTTTATATACAGATGTTACCTATGTAAGTATTACTACCAATAATTGAGTTACAAAAATACTTGTTTAAAAGAGTACTGAGCAGCTTCTAGGGTTAAAATAACACGTTCTGCATATAACCGAGTTGAGAATAGGTTGTAAGGACAATCGTGTCTCTAAATCTGACAAACCAATTTCCTCACAACTTGTATTAAACTCGCGTGTGTCGACAGCTTGTGTCGAAGAAATCAAAGGAAGGTGTTTCACGTGTCACTCTGGAAATGTGATTATATAAACGTCAATCCTGTGAAAGCTTTCGATCGTCAATAATACTTTGACAGATATAGAAATATTTCATCCATTATCGACACAGTTGACGCTTTCTGGCTGCATCTAGATTGTATTCCTTGCACGGCTTCAATCTTCTATATAGAGTTGTATTCAATTTATATTAATGTATGAGTAACTTACGTTAAAATGAGTTCGTACGATTTCTGTTTAGATGGAACGTGGTTCCAAGCTTCTATACTTCTGTAGAGCGAGTCTGTCCTTGTTCCATGTGTGTACCTTGGGTACACGTAAACTGCCCCGATATTTTAGGTACGTTTGAAATTATAAAACCAGGGCCGGATTTTGGTCATAAGGGCCCCTAGGCTCAGCGTGTAGTGCGGGCCCTACTGGGGGTCGGGGGTATGGAATACCCCTAGCAAAACGGAGGGTCCGGGGAAATTTTTAAAAATATAACCTCTGAAAACATGTTTTTTTTGCAATTTGGAAGTCAATTTTACTACTAATAAAAGCACTTTTGAGACTGGAATTTATAATACCGTAAATATTTTACCCTAGATTACATTTATATTCTAACAGTTTTAAAAAAAAGAATCGTAAAAGTTTTTGATAAAATGACATTGAAAATCTCAATTTAAGGCTTATTTGTAGTTAAAAATGTAGGTATAAGATTTAAGAGTACCAAATTTATAAAGACGGGAAATTTTAATTTTAACTTTAATTTAGCACGGTGATAAATAGGTTAAATAGGGAAAAATTCAGCAAAACACTTAAAACTATTTATTAACACAACTGCTAAAATTATTATTTAGAAATGCACCCATAATTAGGTAGTATAAGTTACCGTAAATTGTACATTATTTACAATACAACATTTCCATTCATTGAGTCAAACACTACTACAAAAAATTCACTAATTCAAAAAAAAAAAAACATTGGTACTACACATGTACTTGACAAACTACTGTATTTTGAAAATTAAAACATTGTAAAAGTTATTTTTTATTTTTTATACAGTAGCCTATATTATATTTAACAAAATATGTTAAATAGGTATAAATTTACCTGTATACGTCTATTTTCAACCTTTTTATGTTGTTTAATGTGACGACTGCAGTTTCGGGTTACCCCATCTTCTGGTCACACTAATTCGTACACCACAAAAATATACAGTTAGATAAAACTATTTCTCTCACTATTGAGATCGTCGTAAAACACATTCAACGAAACACGAAAACACAAAACACAAAAAACGCACAAACAAATGTCACTAATTATATACATCTTGCCCGGGCGAAGGTTGAAAAGGATTGAAAATAGACGTATACAGGTAAATTTATACCTATTTAACATATTTTGTTATAATATTTCAATCAGGGAGCTTACATAATGAAATTATATTTAAGTTCTAAAGAAGGATTGCTTTTATTTCATGAAATGGATTTTAGTACTGCTTTTAATAAAATAACATACATATTTAATTACTGCTTACTTTTCCTCCTGAGCTTCAAATTTAAAAAGGTGTAGATTATTTCTTCTTGATTTAGCTGTCTCAGTATGTCATTTTCGATGCTGAGCAACGCCAACCAGTTCAGACGGGGTTCAAACATTGAGGTCCTCAACCTCTTTTTTATGAGTTTTAGTTTAGAAAACGATATTTCTTCCGAACAGTGTGTAACCATTAGCGACAGGTACATCCTCAACGTAACTTCTACGTTTGGGAGACAGTCTTTTAGATTGTTTTCTAGCAGCAGTTTGTAGGGCCATCTCTCTTTACTCATCATAACTTCACTTTTTTCAAGGTCTGATTGGTATTGAATAGAAAACGCTTGAAACTGAATGAATTCATTTAATATGTTGTCATCCAAGTCATTGCAATATATGTTAGCAAGTTTTTCACTTGCAGCTAGGACTTCTTTAGCAGGCTGTCTAACCTTCACTCATAACCTCTCAGCCAAACCAATTTTTATGAGCACTGCACTATTAGCCGTGCGTGCGAATTTCAAATGACAATATTATTACCATATACTAGTGGCATTTCATCGACCTCGAAAATCTTTTTATTTAGCCTACCGGTACTGCCTAAAAAATTTCATTTTTTTTTTTTTTTTGTGGTGCAGGCCCTTGTGTGGCGCGGGCCCCTAGGTGCGCGCCTACTTTGCCTGTGCTTAAATCCGGCCCTGTATGAAACTGCCCCGCTCATTAAAGAGGATCAAGAAGGGTCGCCTTGCCAGACCAGAAATGCTGAAATTGCCTCAATTTTCTACCTGACACAGGTACGGCATATTTCCCTCGGAATTCCATCCGAATAGTTTCATAGCCCCTTGCTGTAGCATACCAACTAATTGGAACGCATACCAATAAATATTAGGTTAGGTTAGGTTACATTAGGTTAGGTTAGGTAAGGTTGGGTTGGGTTAGGTTAGGTTGGTTTGGTCACTGACAGAAAGCAGGGACAAAAATTATTCCCTTTTTTCCCCAGTCCCGTAGCGACTACAGATCGGCCAAAATTTCTGTGCGCGCGACCAGACCTGGTCGGTTCCAGGCGAGGGGGTTTGCGGGGGTACTTTTGTGAAAACATCCGTGTCTTGCTACTACAGCGCAGCGAGGTAGAAACCATGGAGTGCTCCCCAAATGAGCAGAAAACGGTGGACGCATTGTCATTTACACGCTCCTGATCCTCTTACGAATAATAAAACTACAATTAAATTTATATATTTCTTTTCTGCGTGAACTGCCGCATCCAACGGTAGAAATAAATTTTAGTTTAAAATTATGCGTTATTTTTAATAATGAAAAAGATTAGAAAGTTGTAACAGCATGACATGAAAAAGTCAGTAACCGCTGAAATTTTTTATTTTTGAGGTTGAAACAAAATTTCAGCGAGAAAGTTGTAGCTAATTTGTTGATCTTCAAAATTTATTCGAAAACATTTTCGATAGAACTTCTAGTTTGTTCAATAATCCGATGTAAACTACCGCTATGTTCAGTTCTACAATTGTTAGATATGCAACAATTTGCTGAATTTCCACCAAATTAGCATGTATTGTATTACAAAATAAAATAAATAAGCTAGGGGTTGTAAAAAAAGTACTTTTTTATGGATAATAACAATGATAATAATATATATAATACTTTATAACACCGTTTGTAATAGTTCTATCTTTTAAATAAATTTGAATTTAAAAAAACTTAATTACCTATAATGGTTGTAATTATTTGTATTTTTTCCTTGCAGAGGGAACACAAAAAACCATTTTTTTAAAGAGTGGTCAAGCGAACCGATCAGAAGAAATTTAAAGCAGCGGAAAGTTTAAAAGCCAAGAAACATATTGTATTGCATTTGTTTTGTATTGAATGGGATATATATTGTATAATTTTATATTACATGGTGTATCGAACTTTTCCTCCAATTTTATTTTTATTTACATATATAACTTTTCCTACAAACTTAAAAAAATACTAAGCTATGTTCGAGTTGACGTAAAGCCGCGGAAAGATTAATAATTATGAAACATATTGTATAGTGTTTAATTTGTTTGGTATTGAATGGGATTTATATTATATAGTTTTATATTAAATAAAAGCTGTGTTCAAGTTGACCTAATGCAAGTTGAAGTACATTCAATAGGCGATATAGGTCGAGGCAATCTTATAGTTTAAAAATCTAACAATAGCTCATATTTTCAGCATCATATTATATGTTCTAATATATAAAACGAGATTGGTATCATTTTTAATACCATTTTCAGTAGATTTCAAATACACATCTTAAAACCTTAATTTGTTATTCTGTTAAGAAAGTAAATAAATATAGAATATAGGCTTTGTAAAAATGCGGAGAGCAACAGGCTATGTTTTTAGTGCCGCTAGTAGCGAACCGTCCGCGCGCACAGAAGTTTTGGCCGACCTGTACCAGGCCGGGCGCTCGGTGGAATTTCAGCATTTCTAGTCTTGCGAGGCGACCTTTCTTAATCCTCTTTAATGAGCGGGGCAGTTTCGTCGTTTCAAAAGTACCCAAAATGTCGGGGCAGTTTCACTACGCCCGTGTACCTTACAAACGCATCAACTTAAGAGTTTTGGTTTTAAAAACCAAGCCCAGTAAATCGGTAATGGAGAAAGTGTTACAGATATTTTCTTTCACCAAGGTGTACCAAAAACTGGCGCCTCATGTTCAATTCTAAAAATTATAATGGAAATGTGTGTTGAGTTTTAAATATTTTTTTCGTTCAAAAAATACTTTCTCTATGCATTCCTTAAAAACTAGTGTGCCAATTTTATTTCTCTAGCCTCATGGGAAATTGAAAGAATTATGATTAATTTATTGGTTTTATTATGGATAGTTATATTCATGTCATATATTAGACGCTTGTGGGCCTGTTTATAAATGGGAGTGTTTTATGTTTTAAACGATCAATTTAAAAAAAATATGTGCCAAGTTTTACTTATCTAGGCTCATGGAAGATTTAAGAAACATTTTCAATTGTGTATGAATGTAAATCCGAGTGGTTTACTTGTTCCATTTCACCTAACGAACAAATGTGTGAAATATCAGCTCTATACGTTTAATACCAGTTGTTACGGATTCAGTGTATATTAGCGAATTCCCATAGGAAAGATACTTATGGTGTGGCCTAAGTTTGGGAGTGAAATATGAGCACAGATCATGGTTCAAAGTACACGTTTTGTTGAGTCATTAAAATATATTATGCGAGTGTTCATTAAGTCCCTTTAACCAACTTTATTAGCGAATTTCCATAGGAATAATGAGCACATGCAGTGGCCCTTACGGTAAGACCCAAGGTTAGAAGTATCAAATGAGCACCGATCATAGTCCCCAGAACACGTTTTAGGGTGTCATTAAAAATCATATATATATGTGTATATATGTTTTTGCACCCTAGCGGCCGCATTTTAAGTCCGATTTGGTTTAAATTTGGTACACATGTTGGTTGTCTACGACGCTCGGACGAGTTCGTTAGCCAAACAAATCAAACAATTGGAAGCACTTATTTTGACCGGAAGTGTTAGATTTTTGTACTAGAATAAAACTTTTTTTGGTTTCTGATAATTTTATTTTTTACACGACCTCATATCCTGTTTGGTCCCTCCAAAATCGATCGAAATGTAACTTACTGTAACAGTATCCGGTTCAAATCCGTGGGGGCAGCTTCTGACGCGCGTGGCTGAAGGCTGAGGTATAATATAATTCGTACACGCGGGCTGCTATTCAACGCCTTCGTGAGTAGACCACTTTCCCAAATAGAGGGTTGAATATTTAAAACATATAAACTTAATTTTGGAAATTCGCTCAAATCACGTCAGCTTTGCAGCTGCGTTTACTGTATTCGGGAAGTTCATCTCTTGGACGAAAGTGATTTAATTTCAAGCGCTTAGTTTTTTTTCTTTCTGTTTATCACTCTCGAAACGAATATATTTTGTCTTCTCTCTAGCTGCAGGCCAAGTTATAAGAATTATTTATTACGTCGGTGAAGTTACCAACAACTTTACCGCCTTGATGGAAATAATTCCATCTAAAGTGAGTAGTTTATTTTTGCCATTTATCACTTTCGAAGCAAATGTAAGTTTCACCTTTCCAAGTTTTTGAGAAGTTGGTAGAATATTTTGTTTATTGTATATAGTATGAAGGGATATGCAAACCTATTTCAGTCCTTAGAAGAACGTAATCAAGACATAGGTAGGCTATATCTTTCTTATACGTCACTTAAGAATAAAGTGTGTCATATTTTTCGTCCGTAGCTTCGCTGGAACTATATGAATTAAAATGTATTGCGTTTGGTGTAGCTGTGCCCCGTTTCCCATTTTCTTCCGTTAGATGCAAGTAATCTAAATGCATAACTTTTTCTACTTATCTCTTAAGAAAAAAATGTATCAAATTTATAGATCTAAGTCATTGAGATAAATTTTTAAAATTATAATTAATAATTGTTTGATAGTTACCCCGAATTTTACCTCTAAACGCAAGTGAACGAAAGAAGAGTGAGTTTCTCTTAATATTTATCACTTCAAAACGATAGAGTAAAATGTCAGTCTTCTTCTTAAATAAAATAAAATAAATGATTTTTTTTTAAACATGCTTTTCTATTCATAAATAACATAAATAGATTCGAAATAAAAAATAAAAAATAACCCACAGATAAAATTAATTCTTCCTTACCGAATCTGATATTGTAATGAGACTTTATAGCTTGCAATCTTTTTACTTTTCACAAAATAAACACACCCAAAGAGCATGGGGGATTGGTGTTTACGGAACTTCGCAAGAGTACGCCCCATGCTTTTTGGGTGTGTTTATTTTGTGAAAAGTAAAAAGATTGCAAGCTATAAGTCTCAATAGGCCTACAATATCAGATTCGCTGAGGAAGAATTGATTTTTCTGTGGGTAATTTTTTATTTTTTAGTTCGAGTCTATTAATGTTATTCATGGATAGGAAAGCATGCTTTTAAAAAAATCATTTATTTTGTTTTTTACTTTTTAGTTATAGTCATAAATTGGAAAAAAAAATTATATTGTTAATTTAGGGACCCCGTATTTAATCAGAATAAAGCATATTCACTTTTTCTAATTTCCTAATAAGCAATTCTTGTGAAAAAAATCATGCCTCTATTAATTGCTTCGTGACAAGGTATAAGTGATAAGAAATTAATTCAGAGTTTTTGGTTTTGTGTATCATAGAGAGATAATGATAAATCATTTCGCACGTATACCAAATTATTTGTTGAAACGTAAACAAGGCAATAATCAAGTAGTATTCGTTGAAAGAGAAAATGGAAGTCATAAAACTAAAATTTCTAGATAATGGAGTTACAACTTGTTATATTATTAAATACTTTACAGTGTCATAAATTACATCTTAAACTATGTCAGATTTAATTTGAATATATTTTTATTTAGATATTCCAATTAATTATTGTCTTTTAGAAGTTCACAGAAAACTATACACACTCAATAATTCAAAACTAATAATTTCAAAGCCAACGTAGGCGCATTCTATTGGATAATGCTATTACTAAATCAAGTAAAACTTTGCACAGTAGGTAGCAGCACTCACAAGGGTAGGTTGCTACAATAGTTCTCCTTTTAACCTTTATCTACAGTACAAACAATGCGTCAAAGAGGGCCCTGTTGTATTAAACTGGACTATTAAATTGATTCCAACAATGTTATTATTGACACTTAAAGTGTTACATTTATTAAAAATATAAGTTTGCTCATTATAAATATTAGAAATTTAAATCAAATTAATGATTAAAAAAATTAATTGTTGTAAATTAAAAGGTTTTAGAGTTTCTATTCCTGAAATGAAAATATGAAAAAGGATTGCCTGTCTCGCAGTCCTTTTTGGGAAAGTTATACAGATTTTTATACCTCGTAGATCTAAAACAAAATTTTATGTTTCATTTTAAATTGCCAAATATTAATATCACCAAATTTCTGATTTTTCAGAAAATAATAAGTGCAACCAGCTTATATTTGCTTTCAAATTGAAAATGTAATGTGATGGGAGAGTTTAAGTTAGGTTTCTTTACAAGACGTAATGTTCATTTGACAACGTTTTTAAATTGTGTTTCTTCGTTCGTTATAGATTTCATCAAAATGTCGTTTTATTGGTTGGAGCGCTGAATTGTTATTACTCCAAGTTAATTAAGATTAATTAATTATTTTGTGCCTTATATTTTGTTTACGATCGTTATAATTTACCTATTTACTGTCAGTGTGTATTTAGTTAATGTTAACATACGAAAATTGCTGAACCTAACCTACACTTTAGGTTAGGTGCAGCAATTTTCGTATAATTGCTACACGTATAATAAACCTACACCTCTTTCACTATAATTTCTATAATATTTGTCTGCGCCGGAAATGTTTCGGGGTTTTTAGACCAAGTTTAATGTAGCCTATACTTTCAGAATATGAATATAGTCACGTTGTCACTTTATATGTTCACGTTGTCCTACACAATTACCTTAACGTTTGCATCTTTGGTTTAACTACATCTATAAAAAAAACTATTGAAAAATAAACAAATGAAATAATTCGACCACGCAGCTGTACCGCTGATGTGAGTTGAGCGAGAATTTCCAAAATTAAGTTTATATGTTTTAGAGTTTCAACCAACTATTTGGGAAATTGTTCTACTCGCGAAGGAAACTGCCTATGTATACGAAATATATATTAGAATAATTTGTTTGTAATTCAGCCTGTAGTCCCGGCTTACGTGCTGCTTCGTTCCACTAGCAGCGAAAAACTCGCTTTGCGAGTTTGCACCTCGTCCTTGATGATTCGGCTTATGGACTGCTTCGCTTCGGTCGCAGCGTACAAACTTGGATGTTGGGCTTCGGATCGGAAGGTGCCCTACAACTAACACCGCAGACAACCAACATGTGTACCAAATTTGGTCAAAATCGGACTTAAAATGCGGCCGCTAGAGTGCGAACACATATATATTCATATAATATAATTTTTAATGACACCCCAAAACGTGATCTGGGTTCCATACTCGGTGCTGATTTACCACACCCTTAGGTCTCACAATAAGGGTCACTGCAAATGCTCATCTTTATTATTGGAATTCGATAATAACTTTACTGTTTCGCTGTACTGTTTGCCAATAAATTTGAAAGTTTTCTCTTATTTTATTGTTTTGCCATCTAGTAAATTGGAAGTGGGCCTATATGTCATTGGTAATTGTGAACGACCTCATGTTAAAATATAGCTAAAATATTGACAGACCGTTTGAGTTTTTTCTTCTTTGGTTACGTCACGTTTCGCCTACTGTTCAGACATTTTTAAGAAAATATAATGCGATGTCACTACCCGTTGGTTAATTTGTTTATCGAGCAATACTTGAACGTTGACTCACGTATGTACAACAAAATCAGGTAATTTTCACTAATAAGCGTTACGTACAAGGGATTTATTACTAAAATACATTGAACAATGCAAATGAACACCGCACGATGTTGGTTTGAAAATGCATGAACAATAGGCAAAACGTGAAAAGTAACCATATAAGAAAAAATTGCTATGATTAGAACAAAAATAAAAGGTAACATATTTATTAAAATGTAGCCTTAACCTCAAAACACAACTTAGGTTATCAGCTGATAATTTATTTTTACTTGTAGAAAAGAACTAATATTATTATAAATCCTTTTTTAATTGTAAATCAGAAATTACTTGCACTAATTCTTAATAAACCACGCCCCACACGTTATTTTCAAAATGTTGGATCAAATTTGTGATTCTCAAGAACTACAACCCTTTCATTGTCAAAATCTTATTTTCACAGACAATAACATAAATCGATACCCCACAATTAATTTTCAAAATGTTGGCCCAAACTTGCGACCCTTAAGCGCTATGACCTTTCCGCATCAAATATGGTTTTCTTGTACCCAAAATAATATAAAACGACACCCCACATGGTATTATGTCTGTTCTAATGCTTACCATTTTTCTCGATACTTGTGCGCATATACATGTGAATGTTGTTGTCTTCTAGTTCTAAAAGAAGTAGAACTTAAAAACAATTGTAGAGAACAAACTATATTATGATAAATATACGTTTGGGTGATGGTATTATTCTTAAGTGATGCACGACGTTCCTTTTAAAACTAAACTCCTTCGTGAACCCGGAACTTCAACCTGCCAGTAAAGCCCCGTTTTTGTTTATATATACAGTATAGACTAGCTGACTCGTACGGCGTTTCAAGTGGTGGTTGGTATTTTCAGTCTTTTTAAAGTAATTGTATTCTTTTTAAGTGGTCAGTCAGTCAGTGGTATTTGGCTTTTATATATATATAGATCTTAAATAATAAAAGCCCTACTGTCATAATAATAAAAGATCTGAAATTATGACTTTAGTAATTTTGATCCCCCCAAACCCCTCCTAAAATTTCTAAATTTTTCATACCCTTTCTTACCGAGCGCCTATGGCCCTAGAGGAAGCTACATACCAAATGTCATTCCAATCTGTTCGGTAATTTTGGAGAAATCGTGATTTAGTAATTTTTACCCCCTAAAATTTCCAATGTTTTAAAACCCTTTTTTAGTGAACACTTATGGCCCTGGAGGAAGCTACATACCAAGTGTCATTCCAATCTGTTCGGTAATTTTGGAGAAATCGTGATTTAGTAATTTTTACCCCCTAAAATTTCCAATGTTTTAAAACCCTTTTTTAGTGAACACTTATGGCCCTAGAGGAAGCTACATACCAAATTTAATTCCAATCCGTTAGGTAGTTTTGAAGAAATCGTGATTTAATAACTTTGATCCACCCAAAGCCCCCCTAAAATTTCTAATTTTTTAAACCCTTTCTTAGCGAGCGCCTATGGCCCTAGAGGAATCTACATACCAAATTTAATTCCAATCTGTTTGGCAATTTTGGAGAAATCGTGATTTAGTAATTTTTACCCCGCAAACCCCACTAAAATTTCCAATTTTTTAAAACCCTTTTTTAGTGAACACTTATGGCCCTAGAGGAAGCTACATACCAAATTTCATTTCAATCTGTTCGGTAGTTTTTGAGAAATCGTGATGAGTGAGTGAGTGGTATTTCACTTTATATATA
>JAGFPH010005716.1:55437-76949 GCA_018207615.1 Philaenus spumarius
TTCTTAGAGAGCACCTACGGCCCTAGAGGAAGCTACATACCAAATTTCACTCCAATCCGTTCGGTAGTTTTGGAGAAATCGTGGTTTAGTAACTTTGACCACAAAAGCCCCCTAAGATTTCGAATTTTTTTAAACCCTTTCTTAGTGAGCACCTATGGCCCTACTTTCAGAGGAAGCTACATACCAAATTTCGTTCCAATCCGTTCAGTAGTTTTTGAGATTTCGTGATGAGTCAGTGAGTGAGTGGTATTTGGCTTTTTTATATATAGATTATTAGCTAGAGAGAAAACTATTCGATCGATTTCGAACAAATTTGCACCAAACATGTCAATTAGACCTGTATGGATGCTCGACAAAAGGTATTGAAAATTTTTGAAAAACAACCCCCTCTTGGCTAAAAAAACCCACAAAATCTGTTATTATTATTAGCTAAATGAGAATTTTTAGAAAGATTAAGTTTTTGCATATGGTAGGGTACATTAAGGGCTACAAATAAGCCAAATTTTATCAAAATCGTTAGAGCCGTTGAAAGATATAGTAACTGATTATTTTTTGGGGATTTTTTAGCCAAAAAGAAGATTGTTTTTCAAAAAATTTCAAAACATTTTTTCTTGCTTCTATACAGGCCTAATTGACATGTTTGGTGCAAATTTGTTCGAAATCAATCGAAAGGTTTTCTCTCTAGCTTTGTATACATACATAAAGACAGACATGCAGACAGACAGACATTTTGTAAAAACCACTTTTTTTGATTCAGGGGTCCCAAAACGGATATTTCCACAAAAACCTCAACATCGATTTTTTTGCGACCCCTGTACTTTCTCTATAATGTAAATAATATAGTGAGAATTATTTTTAGAACTGAAATTAGTTTATTATTTTGAATACGATCAATTTGAACGTTGTATATTTAGCGAGTTTAAAAATAGCATATTGTAATTTTCTGCCTATTAATGCTATGCAAACAACGCGTACAATAAAAACAAAACGAAATATGCCTACAACCTGTACGTTCATACATTACTCTTGTAGACAACCATGCAGTCCACAAAGTTTGAGCGCCTCGAAGGAAAATTTTTTACGTAATTATGCAAAACAGCGAGTACACAAATAAACCACTTTAAACTAAGCATTACTTGTTCAGCATCTTACGTGGGTTTCTTAAACAAATATGTTCACATCTCCATTTCAACAACACAACCTCCCCGCATCCACCCCACTTTACGCAACAATAAACCGCCAGTATTTCATCACTTTCTACACCAGACGTAGGCCTATTCTTCGAGAACTCATTAGTAAAAAGAAAATGTTTTGATATAAAAGATTGGGCGTTTGTTTTACCCCGTACAGAGTTGTCAAAGTGAAGCTCTTGCTTCGTTACGTATAGGCGTCACAATAGACCTCGCTTCTGCTTTTAGTCAAATTGTCTAGCCTACGGGTTTAGGGAGTTTTTAAGGATTGTGTGAAGATGATGAAATTTAAACCGTGTGTGCGCGGAAGTGTTTACGACTGGACTGTTTTAATTTGAGTGCTTTTTGGTTTTTAAATGTGTTATTATTGTTGGATCTACATGTACAGTAGGCCTACATTGATACAAATAACCGTCCACCGTGTAGGTATACATGTTTAGGGCTCTGCTAAGGAAAAGAAAAATAACATAACACTTGTATGACTACTCGTGTAGGCCTACCTGTCTGTCAGCGTCAACATTTTCAGGAACAGAAAATGGTGAAATCAAACTCAAATCTGACCAGACAAACTAACCTTCATATTTTGTATAGTAAAGATCCCTTACTTTATATTTTTAGGAGTCAACATTTGGTACAAAAAAGTATATGAGAATGACCATTAATTTTTAAATAATGAAAAACTTCACATTTTTTCTTAAAATATAATGAAACTATACGGTCCACTGATTGTCGAAAATCAAATATGAACAATTTGAAACAACAATGAAGTAATATACCTAGCCACCTCTTGAATTTCACTCCCATCTTGCAACTGATAATCTCATGAGCATTTGAATTACGATCAAGACAGGTTTTACATTAAATGACGCCAGAGGCGTACAGAAAAAAATGCCCCCTCTACTATTATTTTAGAAACTATTTACTATAGAAAATGTTTCAAAATTTTATTTGAGACATTTAAGAGGTATATGATAGATAGATAGATAGATAGATATAGCCTTTATTTCTGGGCGAAGTTAGGACCATCAGGTCCTCTCTTCCACTTAACCCATGTACATTCGGTAAACAAAAACAAGAACAATAAAACTTAAGCCTAAAACAAAACAAATAATATTGATTTAACTAAAGACAAAAGAACTTTGCATCAAACAAAAATACATACTAATTTGGATAATAATATTAAAAATAAGAAATAAAATCCTTAACTAATAAAGATTACTAAAAATATAACCTAATTATAAACATTTAAATATATACATATATAACAACATATAAGAATTTAAATATATTTATTAACAAGAAAATACATTCACACTCACATTCATACATATCATACAATTAAAATAAACGAATTCCTTTCCTACACACCCCGAGCGAAGATCAGTCCACGTCCAAACCATTTAAGAAATGCAGTTTTAGTGATTTTGAAAATTGAGCACGGCTATGTATGGTTTTAAGGGGATCTGGTAACGAATTCCACAAGCGACATGCCGTTACGGTAAAAGATTTATTATACATTACAGTTCTGTGCTTGGGAATTATTAGCATTGTCGACCCCTTTCTTGTACTTTTTGTACTTATATCTGAGGCAAATACAAACTTATTTGCCAAGTAAGTCGGCACTCTAGTCTGTAGGACAGCATGCAATGTAGTTAAAATATGAAAAGATGATAATAGTTGCCGGAAATAATCAATATTTTTGGACGCAATGAAATGCTTTATTTTTTTACAAATTTTTCTCGCGAACTTGTGACATTCAACTTTTATAATCAAAGAGTTTTTTCTGACGTATTAAAATATTATTACATGAAATTCACTTTACGAGCTTTGGTCTGTGCAAATTGCTCGATTGTTTTGGACAGATCAAGCTGACTGCCTATTTCGTTTTCATTTGAGAACTTAGTTAAGTTTTACTTATATTAAAAAATTAGATCAAAGGGATAAAAAATCTGACGCATTCAACCTATATATTGGTTATTGGTTTCTTTGACAAAAAACATTTCCATAAAACAAGTCATATCACAACACACTGGAACAATACCCACAAAATGCAATTAAACAACAAGCAATACAAAAAATAAAGCAAAATATACAATAATCAACACAAATACACAAAATTAAGAAAAAATAAGTTAATAAGATAATAATTTTAAAAGTTAAAACACTTTGCAACCTATACATAGCCTACCGGCCCATCAACGCATAGCGAAACTGTGGGAAAACGACGTATTGAATTCAACAAACGTCTGTACGAATATAATCGTAACAGTAAATGTGGTTTACTTTGGTGTACTTTAAAAAAAACAACATGTAAAAAATGCTATTGAACAGTAGCGCTTTTGTAGACAAATAATGAAATTATATAAAGTGAAATTAATACAGTAGTAAATTTCAAATTGACAAACTATAATATGTGTTCAATAATCTTTTTGAAAAATTAAATATAGTAGAAATTGAGTAACTTTAAAAATATAAGGTGTCTGTTGGAAATAATCGCTCCCTAAAATTTAGATCCCTGGGCGACCGCCCTGCCCGCTCTGCCCTAAAACCGGCGCTATACGAAATAAACCAAATATATCAGTGATTACAGTGTTGCCAAATGTGTGAATATTACTAACATGGTTTCCTACTAATTTTGTTTACGGGATTTGTGACAAGTAAGTATAACAAAAAACGAATGCGTATACGTCAATAAAGAAAGAGATTCGATCGTGACTATTAGACTTTAATAACTATTAGATTTAAAGTAAATATTGAACTTTATATATTTTTTTAATATGAAGATATTCAATTTATATTTAAATTGATTTTAAAGTTGTAAACTTGGCAACAATGTAACATAGATTTAATTATTAGTATGGAATTTATAATTACGTTATAAAGTGATTTTTCGCATAGGTTCAAACCCTTGCCGCAATATGACATGTAGACATATTATAAATTTACTCGCTCAGATATAAGGGAAACTGTAGAATGTGAGCGTTAATACAAATTAATAAAAACAAATTGTGTTCACCTTTCCAATTTCAACAGTTTGTTTCAACAGACTAACCGTAACACACATTTTATGTTAACAGTTAACACCCACCAACAAAACACAATTAATAACATCTTAAGTACGTAATAAACTGTTGTATTTACCCCTCCCCTCTGACTTCTACTTAACACTGCCATTACAAAGATGACCCTTAACCTTCCCCTTCGCCCTCCATTTAGGGGAAGACAAAAGAATGTAGGGTTGTTATTAATGGAAACTATAAGGGGCGTTTGCGTTCGAACACGAGACCCGATAAATGAAAAACAATTAAATTCGTATTTGAACCGAAGTGTTTATGCGTGTTTTTATAGCGCCAAACAATGTTATGTTTTATTGGTTTATTTAAGTGTTGGCTGAAAGCCATGTGTACACAGTTATGTGGTTATGTGTCCTTGCTATTTTTAGAATATCGAACAATTTCTAAATTTAAGTTTTAGTTATTTTAGAACAAAAAATTTAAAAAATATATTAAATATAAAATGTTTGATTCAAAATTTGTTTAATGTTTCGCCTGCATATATTTATTACAATGTTATTATTGGGAAGAAGTGCAATACATTTAATGATATTGGTTTCAAAATTCACGTGGTTAAACCTTTATAAACCGTTTTTCCTCCGTTGTGACTTGTAAAGTAATGCAAAAGATCTTAAAATCGTTTCTTATAATCACTTAGATAGATTAAGGGTGTGCAACACCAGGATGAAGTAGTCCAAAACAGTCCTCTTCAATATAACTTATCTTTCATAGAATTTTTAAGATAATCTTTCGTAGTTTGCAAGAAATCGTTTATAAACATCTGAATTATAATACGAAGGTGAAACAAAATTGTAAATTATCAACTTATATTAAATATATTTGCTTATAAACAAGCCGAAAACGTTATTTTCAGTCGAGTCACTTGTTAGCAGTAAAACATCAGGGCGAATTTTGTTACCTAATAACTATACATTGGAGCTTTCTGCAAATTTAAACGTCGTACGCACAAGGCGGAAACTAAAAATAAAAGTGTATACAAGCGATATTCTATGACGCTCGAGCGCTTTACCAATTTAGTAATATCAAAGGCCGGCCTTCTCAAGGTGATTTGACTCGAGTGGTATCGCACACCCTTGAAATAAAAAGTATCACAGTCAAGGTGAAGTGATATTTTTTGGAAAATAATAGAAAACCCATTTACAATTTTGCTATCTCTGAAAGTGCCAAAAGTTTTAAAAAAGGAAAGAGAAAGCAATGTGATTAAAGGCGATAGTCCAGTCTCTACATTTTTGTCCCCAACACAGATACGGCAGGTTCGAACCTAGTTACTGTCTATCAATTTGTTCGTTTTTCCTCTAACTGACACATAAAGTAAAAATGTAAAATATTGTTTCTAATAATTATTATTCTAAACATGTTTATTTAGTTATTTATTAATACAAAATTTGAAAAAAAAAATTAAATTTTGTTTTTTCCCCCGAGTTTATTAGTCTACCTGTATAAATAAATATAGTATCCTCAAGGTAGGAATGAGTATCTAGAGGAGAGGGAAAGAGCCTCCACTCTTTGTTTGTTGTGTCAGCCATGCAGGCTCAATAAAAAAATAGAGACCACTGTTGCTTCACTGTATACCCTACTCTCATTTGTGTAAATAAGAACTACACTTCTTCAAAAGAGCAGAAAGGGTAAAATAAAAGGAATTGACACATTTATGTTAGGGAACAGAACGGTGGTAAAATGTGAAAAATACGACAGTACTACCGAATTGCATTCAGGCGATGCTGGGTAATCCATGAACATGGTTATGTTATTTGGTGATACAGTATGTCCATATGTCATAACAGTACGCGTTTTAGCAGTGGGTCAACTGTGTGCAGAACCTAGAATGTATACAGTGTTTGATGTTATGTGTATTTATTTAATTTTAAAATCATGACAGCGGGAACACCCCAGCATGCACTCGATAATGTCTAAATAATCGAAACGGTCGTGGTGAGACACAAGAAAAAATAGTGGCTATTAATTATCGCGACGGTAAGTCATTTAATATACCATTAAAACTTGTCAGGTTCATTCATTGAAAATTAAATTCTATAAACAAAAAATATATGTTTTTATTTTGTATTCTGTCTTTTTGTAATATACAATGTTTTAAGTAATGGGAAAACATATTTGTTTTTAACTAAAGAATTGCATAGATACATACTTATATACTCTGAACAAATGTATGAGAATTAAATTATAATGAAGCAAACGTAGATCTTTTTTATTAAAGGCAAAACCCTTGAACGGTTATCATGGATTGTCCGTGCGTAGACAAGAAACCACCACTTCCTCACGAAACCTTCGGCGATTTGAAGACGTCCATGAACGGGCTGAATCTTCAAATCTTTAATCTCTCGGAGTTCATTATTCCGTACCTCTACCTACACTTTTCCCCACTGTCTTAATAACGATTGCTTCAAAATCGCACTAAGTCGGATGATATTACACGCTCCATGATAGGCGATAATTGCGAGGTTTCACAAGCCGCTAAACCTGCCTAGGTTTTAGGGGTAATCTAGCGAGTCACAGAACCCAACAAAACGACACCTGCAGCAAAAGTATGTGAGTAGAACATAGAATGTCTTTAATCAAAGGGTTAGGGGAATACATATCTTAGATGGATTCAAAAGGACTTCTTAAATCAGAATATATAAAAAAAAGTGCACCGATGTTGGTGATACAGAATTCAATGATTTGAGTACTGCAAAAAGTTCTGTTGTAGGCCTATGTACAGAATAAACTGAGGGTATTCGATGATTTGATGATGAAACTGTTTCCTGACAGAACAAATCCGTATCGGACTATATTGTCCAGTTTGGAGCCATCAGTGAAAATTATACGGCATTCACATTTTAATTTGATTCACAGTAGACGGTATGTTCGTAAAATTATTTCTCGTCTAAATGAGGTTAAAGTTATTTTATTTCCTAATTTTAGCTTTTTTTATTAGTACAGTATTACTAAAACCATTTAGTAGTTTAACGCATTGGTATTTTCACCAGGGCCCTCAGATGGCTTTAGGGGGGCCAGTTTTTGCAACGTTAGGTATTAAGTGGTGGCGAAGTTGAGATTTGAGGAATGCTGATTTGAGGAGACTTGTGCTGTTAATATTTTTAAAACGATGCAAACTTCAAAAAATATAATATCAACATGTTTATTAAAAGAATATTTGTTGTTGGAATTATTTTATTCACCATCCCAAAAGTGTAATGAGAATTTGCCCAACAGCTACTAACACCTGACTCCCTCAATGCGATTGCTAGAATGCATACGCCTACGCGCAACAATTCGACCACGACCGGCGCGGCGGACTGGAAGTTATAAGGTAAACCACAAGGGATTGTTAGAACAATATTATTGCGAAAGGGGCCCAGCGAAGAAATATTACCAGGGACCCGTCAAAGCTGACTACCCTGATGATCACCATCTCGAACTGGAGAGGCTTGACTCCCCTCTTCCCAAAATTAGAAGATTTGGCGCTATTGCTTATAAATAAAACCTTCAACATTTTAGAAGACCGCTTGTTTTATTTTCTACAATTTAAATATTAATATTCTTTCAAGTAGAGCTTACACGTACGAAATCTACAATATTTATTAACACACTCACTCTAATAACACTGAACATTATCTTCAGCCTATCACTACATTTACCGAAGACGAGAACACTTCCTCTAAATAAGCCTAATCCCGAGTGTTTACAAACAACGATACAATCTCTTACTGCCCATCGGGTCTCGTCGGCACGCCTTCCGATAATACACGAAGATAAGCCGAGGTGCCAGCAAGCATGTCGAGCGATCAGCTGATCAAATATCAAACATCCGTTACCAGGTATCTACCTCCCACCTTGTCGAAGCGATTACATCTTGGACCTTATAAGAAAATAGTTCGGCTGAACGTTTTTAGATAATTGGTTGTAGAGTAGACTAAACGTGACCGATGCAGTGTGTGGCCAGACAGTATGTAAACTGAAGAAATTCAATCGAATGTAAGTCTCGATATAAAAGCTGTTGTAAAATCCTAGAAATTCCATAGACTACATAGGGTAGTTAAACAGTATGAAGTAATATTACACAACAGTATACCACACAAAAGTATGAATTAATTAAAAGTTCGAACACGGATTAATACTTAAAAAATAAAGAACATACGAGTATAAACAAGTATAAGTATAAGGTCATACAAATGAAAGTGAGATATTATATGTTACAAAGTTTTACCTTTTTTAGACTTGAGGAATTCGAAAATTATTTAGATTTGTGAAAGTATTGGTTTCCTGATTTAATGAATCATATATTAAGCAATTTGAGTTCAATTTAGTTTATCATATAATATATCTTTTTGTCTTCTTAAAGGCAATTAATTGCTTTGATACTACAAGACGGGTACAAATGTACAAAACTAAACATTTTAACCATGTTATATTGTGTGGGTAGTATTAGTGTTTTATGTGCCATCCTGAAGGAAACATGTCGCAATAAAACCATAGAATCAAAGATATTTATTCATATTAAACACATCAATTGGTTTCATGCAAAATAAACACTGTACCATAAAGTTATCTTTGTAATTAGTTCAACACATCTATACTAATATTATAAAGACGTACAATTTGTTTGTTTGTTTGCATGTATTGGGTAATCTCTGGGAGTACTGAACCCATTGAAAAAATAGTTTTACTAGTAAAAAGCTTCACTATCCCTGAGTAACATAGGCTATAATTCATTTTGTTAAACACATTTTCTTATTCCAATATGTGTAATTTAGTCGGAAAAAATTCTTAGGTTAGACGTAGACTGATGAATTACCATAGCAACCATTTGAAAAAAATAACAGATAAAACAGCTCTTTGCTATAATATTTCCATTAACACATGATTTCACACTCTGAAGCAACTATTTGTATTTCTAACTTTTAGGTTAGGTTTGCATTCAAGTGCAGACCAGAGCCTTGCTGGTTCTTTTAACCTTTATTATAACTGCTGTTGTAAAATGTACGAAATAATTTGATTAACATTATTTGTTATCTTAACTTTGGGGTTATTATTAATCCCTACACCTTTATTATAAAGAAAACATAACATGATTATGTGTAGGCCCAATAGAAGGTTCCAACGGGGTTGGCGTGCAGGGGTTTCCCTTATTTTGTAATAATTATAACAGTATATATACATTAAGGTTAGTAACAGTTTTGGGCCTATTTCGTCAAAATTGTTTGCAAATGGTAAGAAATTTTAGTAAGTAGTTTTCCATTAAGTTTATGTTCCCCTGATATTGACGAAAAATAGACAAAGTTCATGTTTTCGTTGCAGAAATTGATGAAACAACTTTTATATAATATTTCTTATGATTCCTAATGAAAGGCGCCATCCATTAACAATCTTTAACTAACATGACAGCTGTTAGTTTAATTGTTTATATTCCATAGTCAAGTGATATAAACTGTTATAAACCAATTTAAATAAATAAACGTAATTAACTGAACTAAATCAACGTACTAAATCAGGTAAGTACTAATACCTTGTGAAATATTCACACGGGTCAGCTAGTTTATTCATAAATAAAGTAATCCTATAGGCTGCAAATAATTGTATAGTAATTACATGTTAAGGAGATGTACCTATTCTTAATGTAATTTTTAACACAGCATAGATTGTACAAGTAAACATTGTACATTTTAACCCGTGTTTTGATTCTCATAAAACTATTTATTTTAAATTGTTTGAACACCTGATGATGAAAGTTATGTTTCGAAAGGAGTTATAAATAATGCACACCGAAGTCACACCTGGGATAGTAGGTCAATTTCGTTACCTCTACGTGTGACTCGCTTCTACGGCAGTGAGTTTGAAATGAAGAAACGTACTCTTTTGATGGTCATAAAACAAAAACAGGATTTCATTAATATACTACAACTGCATACAGACTACATTCCTAAGAACTTGATAGCAAACGCCAAATATGAAGCCATATAAAACACACCTTCTTTTCAGCTGGAGTCCACTTTCTACATAACACTATATTAGACTCTAAAGAGAAAAGGAACTCGTAGAGAATGACCTTTTGACTTCGTATACTAATTTCTATTAATTAATTTCAAACCAACTTTTATATTTTTAGCCAAGATGATGTCAGTGTGCACTTAAAGTAGCCGAACAGGTTTATATTAAATTAAAATTTCCAGGTAGTAGAAAAACGTCACCAAGTGCGTCAAATTTTTAAAACGAGGTTGTTATCGGTTCTACAAGTATGAATTACTATTTTTACGCACGTCGCGTCGGCTCATTTTACTTCTCAAAATGTAAATCAATTAAGAAGACATTTCTTGAATTGCGTAGAGGGGTTTTAGAGTCATAAATTATAAATAAGCCTAGTTCGTTAAAAATTGCAATAATTGTAAAAATCATAAAAATAATTTTATGATCATAAAAAGTTGTACTTTATTAAAAGTAAATCCCAAAAGCTCGGACGATGAGGAATAATATATAAAACGTCTTGTGCCCAAACCAAATTTAAATATTTTTATGAAATCTTATGCATATCTAGCACTTAAAATTTGTTATTAGTTTCCTATGGAAATATGTTCAGTTGTATATACAAATTCTTCTATTTGTATGGTGCTATTTTATTACAACAGGAAGATGTACACCTGTTAAGTTTTTATTTTCATAAGCTCTTTTACTACGAAAATTGCCGGAATTTGGCTTTATTTTTTGGAAATTTCCATAGGAAATAAGAGCTATTGCAGTTACTTTTATGGTGAGAACTTAGGTCGGGAGTAGTAAGTGAGCACCAATCATGGTCTCCAGAATACGGTTTGGAGTGTCATAAAAATTTTTTATATTATATTATACATGCGCATATAAGCCCGGTACGTTAAAAATTACAACAGTTGGAAAAATCACATAAAGTATAATTCAAATAAAACAAGTTACTGAAAGTAAAGGCCAAAAGCACGGACGATACGGAATAAATCAAACGTCTTGTGTATCAACCAAATTTAAATATTTTTATGAAATCTTATGCAAATGTAACACTTAAAATGTGTTATTATTCGCTGATTTAAAAATGTTCCAGTACTAGTAGGTATATAATTTTCCAATTTGTAGCGAGCTATTTTGTTAGAACAAGAAAATGTAACATTTTAATTTAATACAATATCTGCAACATCTTAACTGTACATTTTGTATTTTCATAAGCTCTTTTTCTACGAAAATTGCTGGCATTTGGATTTATTATTAGCCAATTTCCATAAGAAATAAGAGCTATTTCAGTGACCCTTATGGTGAGACCTAAGGTCGGGTGTAGTGAATGAGCACCGATAATGGTCTCTAGAACACGTCCATTAAAAATGTTTTATGTACTATACATAAAAAAAAAATGTATATTGTGTTCGCACTCTAACGGCCGATTTTAAGTCCGATTTGGTCTAAATTTGTACACAGAGTTTTCCAAGTCGTTCGGACGAGTTCGTTAGCCAAATAATCCAACAACTAGAAGCACGTTTTTAGAGGAAATAACTATTTTTTTAAAATTTTCCTACTAGAATAAAACATTTTAGATTTTTATCTAAAAAGTGTAGGATATTATTCTGCACATTTTGTTTTTTACACGACCTTATAGCTCACTTTTTCCCCAAAATTTCATGTCCATACCGTTAAAATGAAATCTCTCCCAGCTATCTACCACCTCCCCATTCGCTCACAATTTCATTGTAAAATTTGGGCTTACGGAATTAGATATATATATATATTACTAATATGATAAAGAAAAAATATCAGTGCTACCACAACCACAAGAGTCAACTTAGTGAAATATTATATTTGGACAGTGTATTTATTTTAGCAGAGTTGTAAAAAAAGTGCTACATACAAGAAGGCTTCGTGCTTATATAGGCAAAGCCTTTGGTTTATTTTAAATCAAAAAAGCTACAGCAGCAAAAATAAATATACATAAAGAGCACTTTCGGTTAAGTATGTTCAGAGTTGGAACTACAAACACCTGTTTATTCTAATAATTCTAAAGAGACATGTCAAATATTTTCTGACCGCAATTCCTATTATCGCCGACTTTTTGAAACAATTTTTATTTGTAATTTTTAGGTTAGGTTTTTATTTAGGAATAATTTGATTAAGATGTTTATATTATTTGTCAATATAGCTTTGTGTTCATGATTATTCCTGTTTCTTAATTAAAAATAAAATATGTGTGGAATTAGGAGGAAGGTTGGCGTGCGAAGCACGCAAGGCCTCCTTGTTGATTTCTAATAGTATATCATTTAATTAAATACTCCTTGCTTTCGGTCGAAACAACAACTACTACCAAGGCTGCAAACGTTCATTACTTTCTCACATCCTGATATTCCAGTAACTTTGCGCAAGTTTGTACCGTTGAAGTTGCCACGCGTGGTAATGCGGTTCTGTTTGTTCAGTTTGTAATTAAGTTATAATATCAATCCGCGTTGATTGCCTGCCCGCGCTTTGCCGGTCGCACACCTAGCCAGAAGCGTCGATAACGCGATTAACAACAATATTAGTGATCAAGTTTAGGCGAAGACGCAATCAAGGAGTTCATCACGTCTTCGCACGCACTGTTTAGCGCGATCTCTAGTAAGATTTATTTGAAAATATAGACGAATTGGTTCTGTACACACGTACCAGTAAGTTAGGATAACATTTAGTGTAGAAGTTATAACACTCAGCTTAACAATGGATTTGCATTGTTTTCCCCTACTTAAAGTTTGTAATAATTAGCGAATTTTCATAGGAAAGATGAGCTATTGCGATGATGTCTAATAAGACGCTCTTTGTCAATAAGCACCGATCATGGTCCGTAGAATACGCTTTGAAGTTACATTAAAAATTATACATAAATATATATAATTATACGTGTAAATACAGAGTGTAAAATAAGTCGTGATACATTTCGATATAATTTAAATGGATTGCTTTATACACGTAAATCATCTGTCATACCTATTATATCACGTTTTCTGGCGTTTTAGGGGGGTTAAAAATGTTGCCCACTGTAGAAAGGGGGCATAAAGGGCCAACTTTTTTTAATGACAACCCCTATCTTGTGATATATCATTGAAATTTTTTTTTAAAAACCATGAATTTCTGTGGAAATAAAATAAAAATCAGTTAACGCACTCTTACGCTACGCTCAAAAATGTTATTTTGAAAGTTATTTTTCAACTTTATATTATTTAAAAGACGAAATAAATACGCAAAATCTGATCTAGGAACTGTTATTCACCGTCAGATGGAACCATGTAAAACCTATTTACAAAATTCCGAACCCCCTCGTTCCCCTCATACCAACCCCAACTCAGTAATTTGTATACGGCTTGTGATACATCAAATTGGTGCTCTTTAAAAACCATACATTTCTGTGATAAGAAAATAAAAACTAGTTAACTCACTCGAATTCTTTCGTTTTTTGTTTTTGTTTTTGTTTTTTGTACATCCACATATACATGTTTAATTAATCTGTTATTAATTATTTTAATAGTGCTCTGACAAATTTCAAATATCTTGTATATTTTTTTAATAAATATTGAAAACTTGCCCTTAAAACAAAAATGTTTGAGGGGGATTTTCCTCCAGATATGGATATTAAAATATATACAATTTATTTTTGAATGGATGTGTGTTTATTACTTTTTAATTGACAATATTATTTCTAATATTCAGTTTTTTGTAAATTCCAAAATGTTTTATCTTAAATAATAGGGGTAATAATATTTACATTCAAATATAAAAATATGTAGAATTTAAATAGAATATTCAATGAAAAATGTTTTCGTTTAAATTTGTATGCTTAGAACATCGTGTTTTGACCATTTCCAGGATTTCAAAACGCTATAGCTGAAAAACGATAAAACATAGACATAAATGCTTCACGCCAATATACAGGGTGGAACAAAGTTGGTGTTAAAAACTTCGGGAAATGGTTTAATGATTCAAAATAAATAGAAAATCAAGAAGAATATTTTTTCGAAAAAAGCTTCATTTTCCAAATATCCGCCATTTGGTTCTTTTACTAAATAAATAATATCTAGAGAACGGTTTAACCGATTGAGTTCAAACTTGGCATGAAGTTTAACCTAACAATGATCTATCTTCAGAAAAATAAGCGATTATATCCAATCATGCATTTAAAATGGCGGGTGTTTAAACATTTCAAACCTAAATTGCTCAAAACCGGTACATTTTAACAAAAAATGTCAAGACACTTGTTCTGTAGCCCTTTTGATTCCCTATCGGTTGGTGTAACTGTTAAAACCATCGAATGAAGAATAAAGCTAAGTTATGTGTAATAATTGGTTTATTCAACCAGGCATCCTATACCAACACTGTAAATACTACAATATTGTATGTACATTGCTGTCATTATCTTTAACTTAACTATTATTCTTCATCCGATTGTTTTGAAAATTAAATCATCCGATAGGGAATTAAAAGGGCTACAAAAAAAAATTGTCTTGACATTTTTTGTAAAAATGTACGGTTTTTGAGCAATTTAGGTCTGAAATTTTCAAACAGCCGCCATTTTGAAATGCATCATTGGATTTAATCGCTTATTTTTCTTAAGATGTATCATTGTTAGGTTAAACTTCATGCCAAGTTTGAACTCAATCAGTTAAACCGTTCTATAGATATTATTTATTTAGTAAAAGAAACAAAATGGCGGATATTTGGAAAATGAAGGTTTTTTCAAAAAAATATTATTCTACATTTTCTATTTATTTTGACGCATAGAACCATTTCCTGAAGTTTTTAATACTAACTTTGTTCCACCCTGTATAAAGACAAAATTCCATATTTCAATTTACTTTTTTCTCCAAAAAGACATCTCTCATATATTTCTAGGAATACAAATGGTCTAAAATGAAATCAGTTCTTCATGAAAATGGTGCTGAGTTATAAGTATACACTGAGCCTAAATGGAAGGTTATATAGTATTCGAGTAAATTTCGTTACGATGTAGCATTTCTGATAATTTCTTATTATTTTTTTATGACAAATATATAATGGCGTCCGGCAGGAAAAACTCAGCATTTCCCTACCTATGTTAACTGGAAATTTTTATTAACAACGACTTAAGTAACAATATCCTGAAATTTCACAACGTAATTTGAAATCAACCAGTATAATAAATACGGTATAAGCGTAATAGTTACGTAATTGCCATTTAAAATTATGCCTACGGATTAATTTGTAGTGAGCAAGGTATCTTTTATTTTACAAAGAAATATTCTAAAAAGCGAGATGTTCAAACTGTCTAATGTTGATGGACAAACCAATCTATAAACATTTCACACGTATCGAAGAAACCAGTAAGTTTGTTTTGACCGTATCCTTCCTGTCAGTTAACTTTTAAAAAAATTAAAAGCAGCGATTTTGGAATTATTTATTTGAAAAACTACTTTTTTTTAAAAGTATCGGTATGTTTCAAAACGTTCTGGTACAATTCTAATTGATCCTCTATGCTTTCTAAAACAAAACGACGGACGTACGTAAAAATAAGCGTTTTTTATCTATTTTTATTAAACTAGCTTGTTTTATTTTATTTTCAGAAAATTTGCATCTCGTTTTTATGAAAAAAAAAAAATGTAATTGTGTGCTTAAGTCCATACGGGAGAAGTATAAACTTTTTAACATAACTTACGAAATGAGGAAGCACAATGTCCATGTATTAACATAACTTACGAAATAAGCAAGCACAATGTCCATTTCAGAGGTATTACTAATTAAACTATACATTGGATTAACATTAACAGACTAAACCTATGATGCACGACAATCTGTTACACTTATATAAACAGCTAAACTAGCTAAACACTTGTACTAAACTAGCTGTGCGATCGTGGCCTAACCGGCTAAGTACTAAGTAAGGCGGCTAGGTGCTAGTGGTGATGGACTCTGCTGGTTCGAATCTCGGCAAGACCAACAATTTTTCAATCAGATGGAATAGAGCGTTTCGCGTTAGAGCGTTGCACATTAGAGCGTTTCACAAAATACATGGTAAAACACGTGACAGTAAAATACGATTCATTCCCAGCAACAAGTAAACTATATACTCTGCTATACACACATGTATACAAATTTTGTTGACGTGGTGCGCCTAGAAAAGTTTACACTATTAATGATATCGTTTCTTTAATATGACAGATTACATTTACAAATTAAACTTATTTAATTACACTTTAAGTTAGTACATATTTGATAAGGTTTTAACAAAACTAACCTGAAAAAGTCTTCACAGAGAAAACATTATTCAAACTACAACTTTTGCTTCTTTAAATATTTTATAATATATAATTGTAAAAACTCTTTTTAAATTGTCACTCTGTAGTAAATTTTTATGAGATACTGGGTTAGACAGAACGTTTATGATTTACGATACTGTAACGAAACAAAAATGTATACAACAACTTAAGGCTCGGCTCTCTACATTCAAAACGGCGAAGTTGGGTAAAAATTTCAATGTTAAATAACCAAAACATAACTTCACTATGAAGCATATTTTTATGTTGTTTTTGTCAAAACACGAAAGCTGTATTTTTTTCTTAAAGTAAAATAGATTGTGGGTATTGATTGCTAAGGTTTTTTGCAATATCTCTTTTTGCAACTGAGTAAAAAATTAATAAAGTTTACTATTTTTTACTATTTATATCATACGTTTATAAAAGAATAACAGGGTTTTTGAAAACGTATTCCGTAATCAACATTCGCATATGACAGTACTTCAAAATGAAACCAAATTTTTAAATTTATTCCACGAATTAACGGAAAAAAATTACTTATTCTGTAGCATTGCTCTTACTGGAATCAGATTCAATATGGCGGACAGGGTAGCGCCCCCTTAAGAGAATACAATTACTTTATTCGCCTTTCTAGTTCGGCTAGTTGTCTGCATAGTTCGTGTTTTGATTTTACTCTTCATTTAATCAGACTTTTTTAAATGATAATATTTTTACGGCAAAAACTACCGAAAATGTTTAAGAAAAAACATTTTAATTACGTTAAATAAAGTCAATTAGGGGATTAATTCTTGTTTAAATTCGAATAGGCTCCTACGGTGTTTATAAAAAATTCAGTTTTGAAAAAAGTTTGTTTAAAATGGCTTGACTGATTTTTATGTTTAAAAACTTCAAAGATATCGCTGAAAAATACGACAGTTTATTGCTTGTACCTTTTCAGAGATAATATCCGGACTACGACAAGTTTTACAGTTCACGAGAACCAACTGATCGAATTTTGTCCCCTTCTTCAGAGATAAATAATATATGCCGTATAGGTTAAGTTGAAACATTAAAATTGATTACACACAATTCGTTCAACAAGTTCACTGCTACGCAAATTTCGTATTTCCTATGCTAGGAGCTGAACTAACATTTTTATATATTTATAGCCTAAATGAGAAGAAATTACTTTATTTTTGAACCTTTCTACGTAATATTTACTAATATGTTAAAGCGGACGCACATGTGCGTCCACAGCACATAGGCTTAAAATTGACGCGCGAAGCACACAATGCACTGTGTATTGCAAATTCTTCCAACAAGGGGTTGGCGTGCGAAGCACGCAATTCATTGTATATTGAAAACACTCTCAATACGGGGGTTGGCGTGCGAAGCACGCAAAGCACTTTGTATTGAAAATACTCCCGACACGGGGGTTGGCGTGCGAAGCACGCAATGCACTGTGTATTTAAAATACTCCCAATACGGGTGTTTGCGTGCGAAGCACGCAATGCATTGTGTATTTAAAATTCTTCCAACAAGGGGGTTGGCGTGCGAAGCATGCAATGCACTGTGCTTCGGCCGCTTCTCATAGTGTTCAGTGTCAAGCTCACATGTGCGTCTTTAGCAGTGAACGTGTTAAAACCATCACAACTTTAGGTTTAATAAGGAAGATTCAAAAATAATTTTCTGCGAAAATACCAAAAAAGAATTAACTACCCGTCACAAAATTTCCCGCAGCAGTTATTCGTTAAACATATAAATTAGTTTTATGTCTATAACGTAGGTAAGCCCTGGAGGTGGGTTACGATTAAATTTAAAAGTTTTGTTAAAACGATTGTTGGAGCGTCTAAGCAGAGCCATTGCAGAAAGCTATTAGAAGTTTATAACTGTTATTACCACAAGTCCGCCCGTTTCCTTGCCTTACACACATGTATTTACAAAGACTCATTTTCGTCTTGGACTGTAAAATAAAATAAATGCAATTTTTTTAATCGTGCTTTCCTATCCATGGATAACATAATAAATAGCCTCGAACCAAAAAATAAGAAATAACCCACAGATAAAATGAATTCTTCCTAATCGAATCTGATATTGTAAGTTGAAACATTAAAATTGATTACACACAATTCGTTCAACAAGTTCACTGCTACGCAAATTTCGTAATTCCTATGCTAGGAGCTGACCTAACATTTTTATATATTTATAGCCTAAATGAGAAGAAATTACTTTATTTTTGAACCTTTGTACGTAATATTTACGAATATGTTAATATTTTAATTACATTTTTTAAATGTCACCTGCTTATTTTCCGTGATCAATTTCTGTTGATTGAAGATTGACGTTGATTGGTACATTTATGGTGGATACACAGTTTAAAAGCTGTATATATATCCTACGTTTCCTCTCTTGTTATTCCTGCCTCTTACTAAAAGTTATGAGTCTGCTACATAAAATAAATACATATAAAAACTACACGCAATTTGTAAAAGTTCTGTCCATAAGAAATATCAACGACTTCATCTAAGTAAACGCTCTAATTAATAACTTCCCCTCATCTATCCCTCCCTCTCCCCCCCTCTCTCTCTCTCTCTCTCTCTCTCTCTCATAAATAATAGAAATGATGGTTAAACATAAAATCTGAAATTTGTGGCAAGTGTTGTTTCAACACTATTTAAATTAGAGATTAACTGGTCGAAACATTTTTACTTTTAATGGAAAAAATTACTTTTAATAAAAACGTTTTAACTTTAGTGGAAAATTTAAGTTTTCATAGAAACTTTTTAACTTTCAATAGAAATATTGTAACTTTTAATATGAACATTTTCGCTTTAATAGAAACATTTTTACATTTTAATAGAAATACTTTCACTTTTAACATTATCATTTTCACTTTAATAGAAACTTTTAACTTTTTAATAGAAATACTTTCACTTTTAGCATATACATTTTAACTTTTAATATAAACATTTTCACTTTAATAGATACTTTTTTTACATTTTAATAGAAATACTTTCACTTTTAACATAAACATTTTAACTTTAATAGAAAATTTTTACATTTTAATAGAAACACTGTATCTTTTAATTAAAATATTTTGACTTAATATATGGATTCATCTATCTTTAAATGGAAATATTTTAACTTTTATCAGAAACATTTTATCTTGTAATGGAAAGATTTTCATTTTCGGGTAATTTCTTGGGAATGGAGTACTATAATATTATTTTGATTTATGGTAATATTGGTTAGTGTATAGAAATTGTCTTTAGGGCGAGATTAGGACTTTAGAGTCCTCTCTCCCATCTAACCCAGAAGTATTACCATTTCTCTAGTATTCCATCTAACATCTTGTAGACAATTACCAAGAGATTGTGCGTTTAGTGATTTAGCTATAACTTCCGCCATTTTGAAATTGTATAAAATAAAGGCAGGCAAATAGTGCGCCCAATTTTCATTTATTAAGTACATAAGGTGTTTCATGTACAAACACAATATTACCAACTCTCTCTCCCCCCCCACCCCATTTCCAGCTCTTTCTTTACAAAAAAATAAGAAAAATAATTGTTTTCGAAGAACATTTATTATTAAGCAGACACCTAATGCATCCTCTATTAAATTTTCCCAAGTTAGATTGGTTTGTAAATCCACTCCTCCCCCACCCAAAAAAAAATCAAAATAATGTGAAATAATCCTACACCTTTCAAGATACACTAATGTTGAATAAAATGAATTCACCGCCGCCAACCAATCCAAGAAACTCATTTAGGTAAACTTTTAAAGACTTTTTGATTGGAATAGACAGTTTTAAATTAGTTCTGTTTAAACTTTTAGATTGTTTGACTTCAAATTTATTCAATCCATAACAAACAAAAAACTCCTCTTTTTTCTTGGGGTGGAATAAATCTTTGGTGATTTCATCTCGTTAGACAAATGTTTCTCTGTAAATAAATTACAACTTTAAATCGAATGTATTTGTTAAAGTAGTTTGATTGTAAAAATAAAAAGTTATTTCTGTAAAACAAATACTGTATATGATTTGTAAAAGGTGTAAAAACAGTCCGAAACTTTATGCAAAATGTTACTTCTATAACCTTGCTGAAACCGTGAGTTACAATTAAAGGTGGACTACGTTAAGTATTTAGAAATTTTCTTATAAGATGGAGTATGCACTCGGTTCTTAGCTGTTATTTCTTTAAATCCAAGTACTAGTTAAAAAGACATACTACTCATTTTGAAGACAATACAAACTTTGGAGGTAGTTTTCTTCAGTTTTAGTTTCTTCATAGTTCCTCAAAGCAGGAAACAAAGTGTAGAATAACAATTATTATATTGTTGTTTTTGTGAAATTTTGTTTAAGTTTGTTAACCTTATTATGGAATTTCACCAAGTACCGACTGTGATCACACTTAATATTATTGAAAAAACATAATCTAACATAACATAATATAACCTTACCTAACGTAAACTAATCTAATGTGACGTAATATAATCCGTTAACTAATCTAACGTAAAATAATATAACCAAGCCTAACCCGTATTCGAAATTTATAAAATATAAAAAGTAAGTTAATATTAATTGATAACCGTAAAATCACTTTCGACAAAATAACTTCTTGATAAAGTTCTTTTTTAACTTTGGCCAAAAATCACAGCTTAAAAAGTTAACTGACCCCTTATCTTGTAATGGAAACCCATTCGTCTTCGAAAACACTTAAGCGGCTGCCATATTGAAACTTTGCGAGATTACCTGCGCCCTTCTTCTCCGCCTGTCTTGTGGCAGGAATGAAATAATGGCCGATATAAAAGTCAACTCGAGCGTATCCGTGGAGGAATCTTCGGGAGGGTAATCCGGGCCAATATATTGGGAGCAGTTATATTAGGACTTGAGTTATTATAGGACGGTAAGCCAGGGCGTGTGTTATCAGCTTTAGAAAGAGAAATGGCGACTTTTAAAAGAGATTTTTATGTGAAATACAATACTTGTTGACATCGACAGCATACCATGAATT
>JAGFPH010005717.1:0-25651 GCA_018207615.1 Philaenus spumarius
TTATGATTTTAATGCAACGAAGTACAATATTACAATTTGACTGCAATGTCTGCAACGAAACACATACTTATTTCAGTGTGATTGCACTGAAGTACAATATTACAATTTGGCTGCACTGTAATACAATATTACATTGTGAATGCAATGAAGTAAAATATTATGATTTTAATGCAACGAAGTACAATATTACAATTTGACTGCAATGTCTGCAATGAAACACATACTTATTTCAGTGTGATTGCTCTGAAGTACAATATTACAATTTGGCTGCACTGTAATACAATATTGCATTCTGAATGCAATGAAGTAAAATATTATGATTTTAATGCAACGAAGTACAATATTACAATTTGACTGCAATGTCTGTAATGAAACACATACTTATTTCAGTGTGATTGCTCTGAATTGCAATATTATAATTTGACTGCAGTGAAGTACAATATTGCAATTTGACTGCAGTGAAGTACAATATTACAATTTGACTGCAGTGAAGTACACTATTACAACTTGACTGCAGTGAAGTACAATATTGCAATTTGACTGCAGTGAAGTACAATATTGCAATAAGACTGCATTGAAGTACAATATTGCAATTTGACTGCAATGAAATACAATATTGCAATTTGACTGCAGTGAAGTACAATATTACAAATTGACTGCAGTGAAGTACAATATTGCAATTTGACTGCAGTGAAGTAAACTATTGCAATTCGACTGCAGTGAAGTACAGTATTGCAATTTGACTGCAGTGAAATACAATATTGCAATTTGACTGCAGTGAAGTACAATATTGCAATTTGACTGCAGTGAAGTACAATATTGCAATTTGACTGCAGTGAAGTACAATATTACAATTTGACTGCAGTGAAATAAAATATTTCAATTTGACTGTAGTGAAGTACAATATTGCAATTTGACTGCAGTGAGGTATAATATTGCAATTTGACTGCACTGGAATACATGTTTCAGTGTGATTTCACAGAAGTATAATATTACAAGTCATATTGACAAACTAACAGTGGAATACTGGCATTTTCGTACAAGAGGATAATCTTATAGGAAAGCTAGATCATCCACTCGTTGACTTTTTAAACATATTTTGTTATTTTGAATTGATCGTTTGTGGAACCAAGTCACTGTTATAATTAATAATAAATATTACCTTAATAAGGTCCATCGCGTGACTTCTTGTCATAACATTTAAGACGTGTTTCGGAGTGGAAACTCCATCTTCAGGTCCTAATCACTCCAAAGAGATAATCACATAGTATTTCACCGACTACGTTAGGGTCGCGCACCTAGTGCAATGACTTGCGCGATATTGTGTTTATGTGTTAGTGTTGTGTGTGGGGGGGGGGTGTGTATGTGTATGTCCTATTTATTTTAATGTGCGACGATCTCTTCGGAGTGATTAGGACCTGACGATGGAGATTCGGCTCCGATACATGTCGTCTTTAATATTGCGACAATAAGTCATGCGATGGACCTTATTAAGGTAGTATTATTATTATTAATTATTTCGTTAATATGAACATTTTAAAACTAGCCTGGATGAAGAATTCTCCTGTACAGCGCAGCCAAACAGTGACAGTGAACATAAGAATTTGTTTTGATAATGTTATATCTCTCCTTACAGTATCCTTGGTAAGTTCAATTCAATTTCAATTTATTTCCTTAACCCTATAAGCGTCAGGCAACGAGAATTCTCGTCGATTGCGTTCGGCTACATACCGGCATCCGAGTGTCAGGCAACGAGAATTCTCGTTGATGCGTTTAAATCAAAATTGGTGCATCAAAAATAATAGTAAGTATATCATATTATATATCATTGTACTCAGGACATTCTCACGATTAATTTGGTATATTGTTTATTACACTATGTCTTATAACTATCTCGAACAAAATACACAAAAGTTCAAAACACGACAAAAGCGTTAGTCTGTCTCGTGACAGCAAAAAATAAACGGAGTTTTTCTCTTACCTTATCATAGACTAAATATTGTCTGACAAACAAGTTAGTTATGTCATTGTATAGATCGAGACCTGCATATTTTGTATTTATAATTAAATAATTTTTATTATTTTTCCAAAACCTTAACTTTTGAAAATTAGGTTTAAAAATTTATTTATTTTACCGTTCGCAAAGCAAAAAGTTTTAGAAATTAAAAAAAAATATTTATTTTGTATAGCAATGCTAACCATACTTTTCTAAACAAGAAAATATATAATAGTATACACTTTACTTGAATAGGCTACATTATATAGAGTTTTCAATATGAACAGGTAATTTTTTGCAAATTGCTCATTTTGGTTATTTTACCCCAAAACATTGTTTTTTTAGAAAGCAATTTGTTTTAATTGTTTTATGTAAAGAAATGTTTTTTCTACATTTTGTACGATTTGGATTTATAATTAATTTTTTTTACCTATTTTTCCAAGAGCCCTACATTTGAAACTTTTGTTTACCAATTTAATTTGTTTTCCGTTCAAAACGCAAAATAAGTTAGAGAAATTTTTTTTAAAATATTTTATTTACACAGAAATGTTCTTCATACTTTCCTAAACAATAAAATGTATAATAGTGTAAACTTTACATAAATAGGATACATTTTATAGAGGTTTAAGTGATAATGTGTTCAAGCAGTGAAAAAGTGCCTGACGCTTAGAGGTATATCTAGCAGTAATTGGCCTGACGCTTATAGGGTTAAATAATCAAATAAAACATAAATTAGATACAAATATATATTATAAAGGAACAAAAAATGCCCACATGTGCCTAAGCTTTTGAGTGGGCACGAGTCGCTCAATATGCACACAATGAGGATAAGAGATAAGAGTAAATAAAATAAAAGGATTCCATTAAACATTATCATGTCGAGCTGAGACAATCTACTAACAAAACTAAACTACTACCTATTATTAGGTTTCCAAAGTAAGTTGTCCCTGCAAAACTAACATAAACAAGATGTTATCATTTATGTTGAAGCAAAATACAAGTTGGACCTTAGACCAGTAATTCAGTCGGAACATATCAGACAATTAGGGAATGATATGATTAATATCTATCTGTAAGTATATAAGATAACCTCCTCGGCAGCATCCCTTCCCAATTCAAACAGCCATCAATTAATAAGCCTTTTAAAATTAAATAACTTATAATTTTTAAACAGACGTAGCTTGCCCGGAAGATTTTGATACAAAACATAAATATAATGAGAGTTAGTGACAGAAAACGTTTTTATTAGCTTGTTAGACTTTATCCTAAAGAAATTTGAAGAATGCGTCAAATGTTCATGATCAACTTTTTCGAAAATGTTATTATAATTTTGAAATATATAAATGGCCAGGGTTCTTACAAACAATTGCCTTACACTCAGCACTTAAAAGTATCAAAGACAGCGTTTGAGGAAAAACTTCGGCTCTTTTTTAAAGCCGTTTTAATATTACTTTCTGAATTACATTAGGTGGCTCAAGAATCGAACCGAAAGTCCCGCCCCAAGCTATTATCCCCCTCCCCCCATAAGTAAAGACTGGCAATACGCGTAGTACGCGAGTTTTAATTCATGGAAATTTAGAATGTCACTAAGTTGCCTGAAAACATAAATTAATTTTCTAGTTTTTTCTTCTAAAAACATAATCTGTTCAGTCCATTTCATTCTCTTTTGTAAAGTTAAAATGTGTTTATTAGTCACTTACATCTAGATTTAGATAGTAAGCTAACTCCAACGGTCTTCTTTTACAAAACATGTTATAGCCTAGTTGCATATATTAGCTTATTTACACTAACCATTCACTAAATATTGCTAAATGTAATAAGTCAGAGTGTCGCTAATAGTTCGAGACTTCAGTTTACTGACAAAATACAAAGTGTTGAACGTCTTCTTTGTAGTGTCGGAGATATGAATACCAAGTACAGTAAGATGCACCAAATTGGACAGCCCAGGTGAGGTTTTGATCTATTTAGCATATTAAAAGCACGAATAGGCCCTACAAGTTGATTTTTTTTTACTTTCTCACTATACTATTGTATAGAGAAAGTATAGTGACATCAAAAAAATCGACGTTGAGATTTTTGTGGAAATATCCGTTTTGGAAATATCCATGAGCCCAAAAAAGTGGTTTAAAAAAAATTTCTATCTGTATGTATACAAAGCTAGAGATAAAACTATTCGATCAATTTCGAACAAATTTGCACCAAACATGTCAATTAGCCCTCAATAGATGCACGAAAAAAAGTGTTGCAAAATAACCCCCTTTTTGGTCAAAAAATCCCAAAAATTCAGTTATTATTTTTTTTATAAAAAAAAACGGCTCTAACGATTTTGATAAAATTTGGCTTATTTGTAGCCTTTAATGCACCCTACCATAAGCAAAAATACGCATCTTTCTTAAAATTCTCGTTTAGCTAATAATAATAACAAATTTTGGGGTTTTTTTTTTGCTCAAAAAGTGGGTTGTTTTTCAAAAATGTTCAAAACCTTTTTTCGTTCATCTATACAGGCCTAATAATTGACATGTTCGCATAGTGTTCTCGCAGCTAATAATAATAATATTTATTAGTTACTCTCCTACTTTAATACAATTATGAAGTCACAGTGAATCTGTTTAATGATTTTAAAATGTTTGTGTTAAAGTATGTGCCGGTTTCTAATACCGTTTATTTGATCTGTATCTATCATTGTCGGAATGAATAACTGCATTTCAAGATGACGTTTGCTATTTCAAAATGTTCTGCGAGTTGTTTACGGTCGAGATTTTGTTGAAACTAACAAACATTGGCTTAAAAATTGATCGACAGTCGGTTTATAAAACATTTCTTAAATGCTTGATTAATAAATGTTAGATTAGTAAATGCTAAATTAGTAAATGCTAGATTAAGTAACACAACATAATCTCAAACCTGTGCGTGGATAAGAGAGTATTATCATATACAGTAACTTATTTTCAATAACAAAAATAAACGGTATCAGTTAACTGGCACAAACTTTCTCCCAACTTACTGTAGTCAAAATAATATTGTTTTTAATCATTTTATTTACTACTTTTTAGAACAAAACAAAAAAATAATATTCTACCTACGTCAATCGTATAAAAAAATTATTGTCCCAGGCGGGATTCGATCGCGCGACCTTTGAATTACTGGCCGTGCTCGCTACCGTGGTGCTACCCCGTGCGGCCGCTGCCGCGATGCTAGATTGACAACACAAACTTGTTTATTTTTAAACATTTCCCCATAATTATAAAACGCCGAAGTCTTGATAAAAGCGAGTGGTGTCATTTTGTTTGGCATCTTAAGCACTATAAATACTGAAAATTTGATCAAAATCGTTAGAGCCGTTTTTGAGAAATTTGCATTTTTGTCGTTTTTTATGGGTTTTTAGGGGTAAATTACCTTTAAAAATTAAAATATCCAAAAAATGTAAAAAATACCAGGAGATATTAGGGTTTAGTACCTACATACCAAATTTCATGAAAATCAGACCAATAGTGTCCTCTCTGGTCGTGTATACATACAGACAGACTGACAGACAGACACCTCTCTAAAAACACTTTTTTGGGTTCAGGGAGCACCAAAACAAAAAATTCCACTAAAAATATTTTTGGGTTCAGGGAGCACCAACACAAATAATTGCACTAAACAATTTTTTAGGGTTCTGGGAGCACCAAAACAGATAATTCAACTGAAAATTCAAATTCGAACATTTTTACAAAAACAATACTTTCTCCATATACTACGTATAGGGTGGAGAAGGTAATAATAATTCGACCACGCAGCTTAACCACTGACGTGAGTTGAGCAAATTTCTAAAATTAAGTTTTATAGGCCTATGTTTTAGGGTTTCAACTAACAATTTGGGAAAAAGGTCTATTCACGACGGTGATGAATAGCAGCAAAATGGTTCGCACGCCATTCCGCATATTCAGAGTATCTTCAATACACGAAGAATTGCGTGCTTCGCACGCCAACCCCCGTATTGGGAGTATCTTCAATACACAATGCATTGCGTGCTTCGCTCGCCAACCCAACGGTAGAATCCACCACATGGCTTTGAACCGGGTACTTCTATGGTACTTTACTTTTTTATCGATTTTGGGGGAACTAAGCAAGCTATAAAGGTCGCGTAGAAAAACAAAATGTGCAGAATAACTTCCTACATTTATATATGTAGAAACAACTCAAAAACAAATTCATTCTCGTAGAAAAAATCTCAAAAAATAGTTACTTCCGGGCAAAAACGTGCTTCCGGTTGTTGGATTTTTTTGGCTAACGAACTCGTCCGAGCGATGTAGACAACCAACATGTGTACCAAATTTGAACCAAATCGGACTTAAAATGCGGCTGCTAGAGTGCGAACGATTTTTAATGACACCCCAAAACGTGTTCTGGGGACCATGATCGGTGCTCATTTGCTACTCCCGACCTTTTGTCTTACCATAAGGGCCACTGCAATAGCTCCTTTTTCCTATGGAAATTCGCTAATAAAGGGGGTTATAGGGACATTATGAACACTTTGTATATATATATACTACATATATATTATGTACTAATACTGTACGTGGTAATGAAGTAATACATTATTGTATTTAATAATTTATAGCATTATTAAATTATATTATAAACGGTGAAGAGATTTTAATTTAATTTAAATGCACCATTAAAACATAGCTATTGGAATTTTTTTTTAATTTTTATAAGTGATTGTTAAGGGTGAAAATTTGTACCACATCATAAATTCAGAAATTATAACAACGTTTATTACATATACTTATAAACGATCTTAAGCTAAAACAAATTACATCAATAATGTTCATAATTTTTGTCATAAGGGGGTGGTTGGGGGTTTAAACGTTGCAATGAATAATAAATTGTATTACAAACATTGAATGGATTTTTAAAGTCCTACATATACATTACTAAAACGTTTCAAACTGTAGAAGTATGTGATGTTTTTTAAATTTCGTAATAATTACCACCGGTTTGTTCTAATACATTGAAACGTTCTAATACATTGTAAATCATGTTTCATGACATAAAACCATCTTTAAACAATTAATTAATCTTTCTATTTTTGTTTTGCAGCAATTGGTTGTCTTTACCCCTAAAAAACAATAACCCGATGTCAGGATGGGGTCACTTTTAAAGTAGATGGTAAGACGAGCTTACATCCGACGAAATATTTATAGAATTCGTAGGAGATACCTTATTTTAACTGTCATACACTGGACTATTTATAATTTGAATTACAGAAAGAAATTGTAGTTTTTTTTTAAATAACGTAATTAATAAAGTGCATACTGAATAGTTTTTTGTTCTTTTTCTTAAGCTGCTATAGTTTACGGACTAATTCCTCCCATCAAAATAATGAAAACATTGTATACAAACATAGGCCCAAAAACAACGTTATAGAGTTACAACTCCTGGAATTTGTGATCGTGATTTCTGCTTCAAAGTGTGAATTACTGGGTAAAACATTTCCAGGTACATTTAGAGGTTTTAAAACTGTACAATTTAATAAAAACGGGTTTATTTAAATACAAACTGGATTTTCAGTAAAATTATTTTGAAAGAGTAGGCTTACAATTTACTTGTTTCCATATTTGGGCAAAAGGGCTTAAGTCAGAAATTGTTAACTACAGGAGAAGCATACAAAGTGTAGACAAACTCGTGGCTTGCGTTGCAGTATATATTATAACAGCGCGAGGAGAAGGGGTGAGATAGGCAATACGGTAGCAAGTAACTAAAGTGTTGTTTTGTTGTCTGTTTTTCTTAAGGCAAGCCATAGCCGAGTGGATAGTGTAGCATCTTCCTGATCAGAAGATACCGGATTCGAATATCGGCTGTAGCAGGTAACTTTTCATATCTGTGGTTTGAGGGTAGGTTGGCGGAAATCAATCAAACGGTGGTTGGCTCGCTTCCAAGCTGACGGGATATGACTAGTTACCTGACCTCCGGCTTGGGATGTTTTGCATAATTTTAATAAGACATTTATGTATACACCACGAAATTTTTTTTAAACTTCGATCTTTACCATTGAAGTTTGACCGCGTAACCATTGAAATTACAAACAATATGCATTTTATTCGTACAATAAAGTTAACAATTTCTAACTTAAGTCCTTTTCCCCTAAATTCAAAGAATTATTGATTTAAATGGATTATACACCTTGTTGAAAGTAGTTCAGTTTTTTATTGTTGCTTCAGCAGTTTCGTCCGGACAGAAGGCATCATCAGGCGTAGCACACGCATAACAGAAACACGTTCACTACACAAACATATTAGTGATGATATTAATAGAAGTGAGCGGATGTGGCCACATCAAGGAACCAATTTTAATTTTAACAAATACTAAATCGGCACGCAATTTTGAAGGTGCTTTCGTGTATGTATTTTTTTGTGTGGTGTACCTGTTTGTTAGACGTGTGCTACGCATTATGATGTCTTCTGTCAAGGCGAAACAGCTGTAGCAACAATAAACAATTCGATCACGCAAGCTGAACCGCTGACGTGAGTTGAGCGAATTCGCAAAATTAAGTTTATTTGTTTTAACGTTTCAACTATTTCGGGAAATTGGTCTACTCACGAAGGCGCTTAATAGCTGCATGCGTGTGTGAAATATATTAAGTAGAATTTGTTTGCACCTCAGTCTCCACCCACCGGCTTCGCTCGCATCGGACACATCGGTGTTTTTAGTACATTTTTATGGTATTTTACGTTTTGACCTATTTTGGGGGGAACCGGACGGACTATAAGGTCGCATAAAAAATAAAATTTGCAGAATAATCCCTATATTTGTTTATATAATGTAATAGTACATCTCCATTATTTCTGATAAACTTTAAATACATATAAAGCAAACCTAATTCCTAATTCAAAACCTATAATAATAATAATATTGCAAGACAAATTAATCTAAATTCCCGATCGAAACAGCCGATAACATATTGAAATACAAAGAATGAACCATACAGAGCGATCTTGCGGATAATAACGGAACTAACACGCACGAATGCAACAGATATTTCAGAAGCCTTACGAAACGAAAGAAAACCAATAATATTTTTGTTAACGAATATAAACTAATAACTTAACGCCATTTATATAAAGAGCATAAAATTCTGCAACTAAAATTTCCAAATAGGCCAATTATAAGACATTCCACAATTTAAAATAAATTAATAACACATTCACCACGGCAATTTACACTGTAACAGCTGACGAATTTAATATAACAAAATCCGTGACTACGGTAACATTGTACTTAAATTGATACACACACAAATTAAAAAAATAAGTGGAAACAATTTCTAGATATTTATGTATAATAATAAACCCATTTTTAAATCAAATCAAAATTTATTCTATAAATAAAATGACCAAGACTCAACTGACGGCAGACGGCCAAACAACAAGGAGAAGAAGAAACGAGTAAAAAAAAAACGACCAACCGGAACGCAGAATTTGCAACAAAGCCTAAATTAAAAACATCTGTAAAAAAAAGGGAGTTCTGAGAAAAAGATATACCAGGAAGGTTACAAAAATTGTATTCTAAGGCTTGACGATAAGAAGAAACCTAAAGAAGAAGCGAAGAGAATACATCTTTTGAAGTGTTTTAAAACAACTATCAAGACATCATCTACGGTGGTGAGAGAATAACAATTAGATTTTGAACTATTTGTGATAATGCCAGAATTTCATTAGTTTTTTTTTTATCTGCCTGACTATAACCTCACATTCTGAGAACATTTCATTATAAATATTCTAATTATTTTTCAGAACATTCTCAATATTTTAATTGTATTTTTTGTATGTATTTGTTAAATATTTTGATTGAATATCGTGCCACGGACACCAGCCCCGAGATTAAAATGTTTCTTGTTAACGAGCCAATTTTAGGCCGTAAATGATTTATCTTTATTTGTTCAAATAGATAAGTATATCGTTATCAAATTAATAAATAATAATTCGTTTGTTCTTATTATTATTGCTTTTCATTTATTAAAAGTTAAGTTGAAGATAAATAAACAAAAGGAAGTTCAGTACAAAAAGTAAAAAAATTATACATTTGGCGCCGCAACTTTTAGGGCTCGATATTCAAACAAATAAGAAATTGTTTCCTCTTAGATATAGGCCTAAGTCATATTTATAAGAATCATAATATTTATAATACATAAAACAGTCTATACACAAATATGGAAAACGAAAGCGGTTATAGCCTACGAAAAGGTCGGAAGCCGAGTCACCAGGTTCAGAATAACGATGACGTGCCAAACACATCTACATCCCTCTCGGATACCGTGGACGCGTTTGGGGACGAACAAAGGCAGGGAACGCGGAGCCCGCCTACGAATCGGTCTGAAGACGTGACTAAGGGAAATTCGCTTAGAAGGGAAGAAGAGATAGGTGAAGCGGTAATTTTATTAGGCGATATAGACACAAATCAAGACCATACGGTACGCGAAGCACGTAGTATAAGAACCGACTCAACCGCAACAGATAACCCTATTACAAATATTAATAATCCAGAACTATCCGCCATGTTAAACATACTATTAAAAAATCTCAGCGAACAAAATAAAAAATTAGACGAACAGAATAACAAGTTGGATAATTTTAACAATAAAATCGAACGGATCGACAGAGTATCGAACGGATCTGAATTCTCAAAGTATCTTCGATCTAAAAAACAAAACGTGCTAATCAAAACTGAACCAATTTTGACCCGTTAGACAAAATTATTTCTAAAAAATAAAAAAAGAACACAATTTCCATAAAAAATACGTCTAACTGTCAAACGCGTTTCAAGAAAACGTCGCCATCCGCAAAAACATTTCTGCTACAATGACGAGTGAATAATTTACGTTTTCACTTTCCTAAAACTGTGGAAATTCAGTTTTTTCTTCCCTGAAGGCCCTACGAGGTTGTGACTCGCGCAACAATTTTACAGCGTTGCAGAAAGTGGAACAAAATATGTCACCTTTATATTTAACGACAGAGGTAAACCTCGGTGCTCAAGTTATAAATTCAAATCCCAGCTAAGTGCACTTACGTCCCACTCTAGTCGCTCGAGTGCTGGGATTATCATACTGGCCCAACAAAATGTTCGTTAGCAGGTCTTGTGTTTTCACAGTCATATTTTATCTTTTGTTTTGAACTAAATACTATTATAAGTAGGAGTAAAGTCGTGTTTTTGTATTACTAGAGGCTATAGCTGCAAGTTAGTTCATCATTTATACAGAGTGGCTGGTTATAAGTGTTTCAAAACATTTTGGCGAATAACTACTTGGCACTAGTGACAACATAGTAGATTCTTGACTGTGATTTCAAGTTTCATTAGGTTTATCAATATTAACAGAATGTACATACAATTTCAAAGAATAATTACTTAAAATAGAGGTGTAATAACTTTAAACTTTTATGTTATAGCTTAATACTTACAGCTAGTAACGTTACACATTGCAGTTGTGGTTTTGTTAAACTGGTTGCTATGGTAATAAATGCTTTGCTTTTAGAAGAATCAGCATCAATAAAAAATGTGCTCTTGTCACTAGTCGACTAATGTTTATCTTACGGAAAATAACGAATCTGTAACTTCCTGTTTAACAAAAAAATAATTACCAGTAAACCCAGTAGTAAAACACCGGCAGACTAATTATAAAAAAACGTTATTAAGCTAAATATTTAAAAACAAAACTTTATCTACGCCTTAATAACTACTATGCGGTGGGGATTTTTAACTCGGTAAATGTGTTCAGTTATAACTATCATCTATACTAATATTATATGTGATGATAAGTTTGTTTTGATTGAAGTTGTAAACTTGTAAACATAACCTCAAAGTATATTCAAGGCTAGGTTTTTTTAAAGTATTACAGGTGATGAGCGAAATATATCTATCTGTACTAATATTATAAAGAGGTAAAATTTGTTTGTATGTTTGTATGTAGGGGGTAATATCTGAAACTACTGAACCCATTGAACAAATAGTTTTACTAATAAAAAGCTACACTATCCCTGAGTAACATAGGCTATAATTCATTTTGATACAATTTTTTGTTTCAATATTTGTAAATTTAGTCGGAAAAAATCTTAGGTTAGGCCTAGACTGATGAACCAACACATATTTCTTGTATGTATTACGATAACAACCAATTGCATAAAATAACACATAAAACAACTGTTTGCTCGAATATTTCCATTAACATTTGATTCCAAACTTTGATGCAATTATTTGTATTTCTAACTTTTAGGTTAGGTTTTTACTAAAGTATAGACCTGAGTCTTGCTGGTTCTTTTAACCTTTATTATAACTGCTGCTATAAAATATACGAAATGATTTGATTTGAACATTTAACATTATTTACCATCTTAGCTTTGGGGTTATTATTAATTCTATACCTTTATTATAAAGAAAACATAACGTGATTACAGGGCTATAGAATACAAGGGCTGGTCCACTCCTTTGATGTTGACGTTCGCCGACTGTTCCAACCTTCCTCTCCCGATTGCTTCAAATGATACTTTGGGCTAAGTTAGTATCGTTCCCCAAAGGATATTTGTTTGTTTTAACAAATACAAAAGTTAAAGAGGGGGGTGGGACTTTTAAGACACCTGGTGTAGTGCACTTGTGTATATAGCAGAGTATATAGTTTACTTGGTAATTACCTCTAAATGGATATCTTTATTAGTCACCTTTGGTTATTAGTCCAATTTTGTAGTTTGAAAAAAGTTTTGGTCTTGCCGAGATTCGAACCAGCAGAGTCCATCACCATAGGCCACCGCCTTAGCAGGTTAGGCCACGAACACATTGCTAGTTTAGTATATTTGAGTTGGGTATATAAGTGTAACAGATTGTCCTACGTCATAGGCTTAATATAGTAGATAGATTAATTGGTTATACCTCTGAAATGGACATTATACTTCCTCATTTCTTAAGTTGTGTTAAAAAGTTTAAACTACTCCCGTGTGGTTTTAAGCACGCAATTTACATTTTTTAGGGCGAGGGAGTTACTGGTCTCCGTTGAGAACCCTGCATTTTCGTCTCATACCCATAGACCCAACTTTAATCTCCATTTACAAAATTTTGACCATGAGATCCGGATCAGCATGAAACGATCCTTAAATTCCTCGCAAACTGAAGCACGAGTTTCCTTCTGTTCATCAGACAAAATGCTGGGAACAAATTTTCCACAAACTCGTCTCATTTGCAAATTATCGATTAAAATGCTTTGCTCGGACCCGAACGAGATGTTAATTTCTTTGTTAAGTTCTCGAATAGTCATTCGCCTGTTTGGCCACTTTCACGTTTTAGTCTCTTTTTGAAGTTGAAGGACGTTTCTCATTAAAGCTTTTAAGTCGCTCATTCCACTTGTAAACAGTCTTTAGAGGTACCACAGTATCGCCATACACAGATTTAAACATTGCATGGCCTTCTTTGGCAATTTTTTTTCAACTTGAAATAAAATTAAATGTTAATGCGTTGTTCGAAATCCACGTTGCACTATAGTCACTCTAGCGGCTCTGGAAGCTGACTGACAAGTCAGATTCAGAAAGTGTTCAATCTTGACACCGCCTTTCTCAACAGATCAGGCTATCAGACATATTATATCAAGTGTATGTCAACAGTTGCTGCTATAAAAATTCATTCGTATTTTTACTTTCCTTACCCTATACTAGGTAAGGTAAGTATTGCGATCGACCCAAAAATTCGATGTCGAGTTTTCATAATATCTTTACGTTTCAAGGCCCCCTGAGTCCAAAAAATGCATTTTTGGCAATTGGTCTGTCTGTGTGTCTGTGTGTCTGTGTGTCTGTGTGTGTGTCCGGAGTGCACAGAGCAAACGGCTGGACGGATCGAACTGAAATTTACAGGATATCTTCAAACATGTAAACAATTAAACCCATGTAAATTTGAAGCAAATCGGAGGTGGTGTCTTACCGTGGGAGCAGTTTTTAGCACATTTTTGGTATTTACTCCAAATTCCCTCTAACGATTTTGATTAAACTTTGCTAACATACTCTACTCCGACCCCCTTAACACCCTATGTACGCGAAAGACCGTTAAAAATTCGTTGAAAAAAGTTATTACAAAAACCAAGTTATTTTGTTTTTATCTCTGAAATGGCTGCTCCTATCGACTTGAAAATGGCCTCATTCGATTCAGCGTCCAAAATAATGTCAAAAACGATACCCCACTCAACTTTTTCCATTTTTTCAAAAATTGCCCCCAAAAAGGGCGTTTTTGGGGGTAAAAATGTCTTTTTTTAAACTAGCCGTATTTGGTATCAAATTTGACATTTTGTGAGGTTAGAAATCGATTGAGACCAAAATCAGGTCCGTGGGATTAACCGTTTTGAAGTTAGTACCGCTTTCTTCGAAAGGATACTCCTATTAACTCGAAAATGGTATCATCAATCTCTCGCTAGAGAAATTTGATAATTGATACAGCATCTATTTTGGTAAGGAAAGTTGTGTGATGTGCACACCAGATGTTTTTTATCACACCTCGTAGAACCTCTCTCAAATTTACATAACAAATTTGATCAGTATTTAAATAAACGGTACCAGGAACTGGCACATACTTTCTCACAAACATATTTAAATTATTAAACAGATTCACTGTGACTGTAGGGTGTGGTAGGAGAAGTGATTTTTTATTAAAGTTGGAGATTAACTAATAAATATTATTATTATTATCTAGAGAGAAAACTATTCGATCGATTTCGAACAAATTTGCACCAAACACGTCAATTAGGTCTTTATAGATGAACGTAAAAAGGTTTTGAAAATTTTTGAAAAACAACCCCCTTTATGGCCAAAAAAACCCCAAAAATCAGTTATTATTATTAGCTAAACGAGAATTTTTAGAAAGAGGCGGGTTTTTGCATATGGTAGGGCACATTAAAGGCTGCAAATAAGCCAAATTTTATCAAAATCGTTAGAGCCGTTTTTTTATAAAAAAATAATAACTGATTTTTTGGGGGTTTTTTGGCTAAAAACGGGATTTTCTTTCAAAATTTTTCAAAACCCTTTTTCGTGCATCTATACAGGCCTACTGGACATGTCTGGTGCAAATTTGGTTGAAATCGATCTAATAGTTTTCTCTCTAGCTTTGTATACATACAGACATACAGACATACATACATACATACATACAGACATACAGACATACAGACAGACATTTTGTAAAAACCACTTTTTTGGACTCAGGGGGTCCCAAAACAGATATTTCCACAAAAATCTTAACATCGATTTTTTTGCGATCACTATACTTTCTCTATACTATAGTATAGTGAGAAAGTAAAACATAATGTTTGGTACACCACCACCTCAGAACAGCTTGCATGGCAGGTTCAATTTCTCGCGTTGCGTTTCAATTACACATTTGTTATTATGCTGTTAGTGTTAACGCAATAAACAACATGCATACAAATTAGAAGAGGTGAGAAAGTGTTAAGCATTTGTACGGAAATCAAAACTGCCTCTAACTTGTCTGTTTGCCCGAGTCATTAAGGAAATATTTATTTGTACTCGTTTAAATAAACAGTACAATTAATAGTACTGTTTACGTCGCGTACGTATTAATAGTTTGTGACTAACAAAAACTATATGGTGATATAGCTAAGCATTATTTGCTGTACACTTCTATTTGCAGTGAAGAGTAAACTAAGCGACGAACCCTTGAAGCCCTTACAATACATCATCATTGAGGTGAATTTCTATCAAAATCATAAAAAATTGAAAAAAAACGTGGGGTGCTTTTCATCAAATGTTACAAAATATTTCATTGGTAGATATTTATAAAAGTATAGTTATTATAAAATTAACTTTTGTTTGTAGGGGGTAATCGCTGGAACTACTAAACCGATTAAAAAAATTGTTTTACTAATAAAAAGCTGCACTATCCCTGAGTAACATAGGCAATAATTCATTTCGATAAAAAACATTTTTATTTCAATATTTGTAAATTTATTCGGAAAATGTTTTAGGTTATTCCTAAACTGATGAACCAAAATAAAATGTATTTACATTTATTGCCATAGCAACCAATTGAATAAAATGACAGATAAAACAGCTGTTTGCTCCAATATTTCCATTAACAGCTGATTTTAAACTTTGAAGCAATGTTTTGTATTTCTAAAATTTAGGTTAGGTTTTTATTAAAGTGCAAAACTGAGTCTTGCTTGTTCGTTTAACCTTTATTATAACTGCTGTTATAAAATATACGAAATAATTTGATTTGAACATTAAACTTTATTTACCATCTTAGCTTTGGGGTTATTATTAATTCTACACCTTTATTTTAAAGAAAACATAACATGATTATGTGTATAGAAGGTTTCAACGCGGTTGGCGTGCGGAGCACGTAGTGGTTTCCCCTAGTGTTTAAATAAATTAGTACTCTAAACACTTTTTTCCATGTGCTTTTTATTTATATGTTTTTTAACCTCTGAATTGTTTAGTTAAAGGGTAGTTTTTATTTCTTAAGGGATGAAAATATGATTCTAGTTTTTCAATGACTTAGTTTTACAATAATTAAGTTTTCACCCCCTTAAAAATAAATGTCGGCTCAATTTAATATTATCTCACCAAAAATAAAAAATATTATTAAAATAAGGACATTTCATTAAGTTATTTAAGATTGTTAGTTAGATTATTGCATTCAAACTCTAAAAAGGGGTGTTTTGATGACATATTAGGGATGACGAAAAAATGTTGGTGTTTTTTAACCCCAACAAAAAAACACATTGGTGTCAGCTAAACAAAGAAACGACATATATAAATAAATGAAAACATATACAAAAATCATATACCGTAATGAAAGAAATCTCTATTTGTGGGATTGATTGAACAACGTCCCCGCGTTTTGATGGAATAATAACACTTTTATCTTTTACGTGACGGAATTAGAACAAAGAGTAATTTTGTACTTGAAGGATAGAAAGGGTTGGTTAGGCATGTTTATGTATTCATTGGATAAACCAGAGTGCTACAAGTAGATGCATGCATTGAGACGTTACTGTCTATCAATGGACCGTTAGAAGTAAATGGTTTTATTCAGGAAGTTTTGCGAGCTTATTCTCCAACTGTTTATAAATGGAAGTTCATACAAATGTACAAAGTTCACCCTAAATCCCTTTTATTCGAAAAATATCAGAATTTCAATAAAAGAAGTAAGATAAACCTGATAGGATCAAACTTGAATACAGTAACTAATAACTAATGCAACATTTACGACGCGTTTCACCGACATCATCTTCAATGCTATACAAGTTTCACTTGTAAAAAATGTTGTTAATCATAGGCCAGGAAATTTTACCATGTATTGGTCAGAAAATGTTGTTATGCATTGGTAGACAATGTTGTTAAGCATAGGTAAAAAAATGTTGCAAAGCATTGGTAAGAAAATGTAAAAATCTTGCTAAGCATAGGTATGAAATTTTTCTAAGTAGGCCTATGGATTAGAAGATTTTGCTAATCATTGGTAAAACTTGTTGCTGACATTTGTAAAAAAATCATTGGTAAATCTTGCTATTCTTTGGTAAACATCTTGCTAAGCAAAATTCTGGGCATTGGATATTAAAATTGTGCAACATTTTAGTTAGAAAATTCTGCTAAGCAATGGTTTAAAAATGTGGTCAAAACTAAGAATAATGCTAGAAATTTTGCTAAGGTCAAAAAATGTTGATAGACATTGTTAAATATTGTTGCTAATCATAGGTCAGGAAATATTGCTAAGCATTGTTCAGATAATGTTGCTATTCATTTTTAGAAAATGTTGTTAAGCTTAAGACAGAAAATGTTGCTAATCATTGTTAATTTGTTTCCTAAGTATAGATCAGGAAATTTTGCTAAGCATTGTTCAGGAAATGTTGCTATTTAATTATAAAAAATGTTGCTAAGCATAGATCGGCAAATTTTACCAAGCATTGATATTAAAATTGTGCAACATATTGGTATGACAACTTTGCTAAAAGTGGTCAGATAACGTTGTTAATCATTGGTTAAACATTGTTAAAAAATCTTGCTAAGAATACGGGTGGAATGTTTTCTAAGTACTGATTTAAATATTTTCCTAAGCATTACTAACAATTTTGCTCAGCATTCATATTAAAATTGTGCAACAATTTGGTCAGAAAATTTTACTATTTATTATTAAAGAATATTGGTTTGCATAAGTACGAAATTTTCCTGGGGATTGAATATTAAAGATATGCAACAATTTGGTTAGACATTTTTGCTCAGAATGGCTAGAAAATGTGGTAAAAAATGTTGCCAAGCATAGAGCTGGAAATATTGCTGAGCATATGTAAAACATTTTGAAAATCATTGTTAATTATTGTTGCTAAGCATAGATCAGGAATTTTGCCAAGCATTATTCAAAAAATGTTCATCCTATTCATTGGTAGAAAATATTGTTAGGCATAGGTCAGAAAATGTTGCTAATCACTGTTAAATATTGTTGCCGAGCATAGGTCATAAAATTTTGCTAAGTACTGATCAACATATTTTGCTAAGCAATCATTAAAAATATGCTAAGAATCGGTTAGAAAATTTTGCTAAGCATTTATTAGAAAATTGTGCAACATTTTGTTAATTATTGTTAAGCTCTTGATATCCACGGTCCGATTACAGTTGTCTGTTAATTCATGTGACCAATGCTTGTAAAACGGAAGGTAATTTTATTCTAAACATTTTCTTTCTCGAACACTAAAAAGCTTTCTCTTCCTACATTAAACTACAAAGCTGTTTGCCATTTTGAAATATGGTTATCACTATATACATACAGTATATTATAAAAACGTCATAAAGAGATGCCGAGGTAGAATATAAACTTCATGTTTGGCGGATTACTTTCTTAGATAAGATTTTAATACGGTACATCAAATAGTTAGGTGTTGTGTTGGGATATACGAAGTTTATTTTTACGAACTGTTCTCAGGTTTGAGTTTATGTTTTGAATTTATTTATTAGTTTATAACGAGGAATTTCGTACTTTTATATTACAGTGGGTGCCTGCAGAAATGCATTTAGTCAAACCGTATTCATTATAAAAAAGAGTTTTAAATTTAGTTTTAATTAAAATCTGTTTACAGTACGTAAGTTATAACTTAACTGGGGGAAACCCCTGCGTCCTCCGCACGCCAACCCCGTTGGAACCTTCTATACACGTAATCATGTTTTCTTTATACGTAATAAAGGTGTAAGATTAATAATAACCCCAAAGCTAAGATGGTAAATAATGTTAAATGTTCAAATCAAATTATTTCGTATATTTTATATCAGCAGTTACAATAAAGGTTAGAAGAACCAGCAAGGCTCAGTTCTGCACTTTAATAAAAACCTAACCTTAAAGTTAGAAATGCAAATAATTGCGTCAAAGTTTGAAATCAGGTGTTGAAGGAAATATTAGAGCAAACAGCTGTTTTATCTGTTATTTTATTCAATTGGTTGCTATGGTAATAAAAGCTAATACATGTGTTATTTCATCGGTGTAGGCCTAATCTAAGATTTTTTCCTACTAAATTTACAAATATTTAAATAAAAAATGTTTTTATCAAAATGAATTCTAGCCTATGTTACTCAGGGATAGTGTAGCTTTGTATTGGTAAAACTATTTTTTCAATCGGTTCAGTAGTTCAAGAGATTATCCCCTACATACAAACAAACAAACAAATTTTACCTCTTTATAATATTAGTATATTAGTATAATGTAGATGTTTGTCAGCGATGTTAATGAAAAGACGAGTTTGTTTGACAAGACACTCTATTAACACCTTGGGTTTCGCTTAAGTAAATTTTTCGTTTACGTTATTTATGTTATAAAAGTCCTTCATTTTTATTCCTTACAAAATTGTTGTTTTTAACGAATTTCCATAGGAAAGATGAGCTGTTGCAGTGACTCTTAAGATTTGAGTTTTAAACATAAAATTATAAAATCGTAACTAAAATACAGGGCGTTTCCGAACTCCTTACAAATACTTTCGGTACTGGACCAAAGAGCGCTCTCATTACTGCCATTTCAATGTCCTAAAACCTCTAATTTTTAGCGAATTTCCAAAATATCCGCTGTCGCAGGGACTTTTATAGTGATACCTAACGTCGGGAATGGTCAATGAGCACCGGCCATGGTCCTCAGAACACGTTTTGGGAGTCATTAAAAATGTATATACTTTTGCATTCTAACGGCCCCATTTGGTACAAATGTTAGATTTTTTAAGTCGTTTTTTTGGAGTTCGTTAGCCAAAAATTCCATTAACCAAGTGCACGTTTTTTGACTGGAAGTAATTTTTTGAAATTTTTCGTACTAGAATTATTTTTTTGGGGGAGGGGATTTTCTAAAAATATACATTTATTATTATTATTATTATTCTGCACATTTTTTCAGGACCCGAAAAATTTGATTTTTATATTTTTTGAAATACTAGCTTCTTGTGTGTAGGAGAAAAATAACTTCCTTTCAAAAGATACTTGAAATGTAATTTTTCATCAAAATCACATCACAAATAGTTCTCGTATATTTTAAAAACACATTTTAATGGGTTTAATGTTTAAGTTTTTTTCCGATAACCTGGAACCAGTTATTTTTATTAAATCTTTACCACAGATTAGCCTAAACACTTTTTTTAATTTTAGACTATATAATAAAGTTTAAGCAAGACTTATATGCGCTACTCCAACGAAAAATTCCTTATTCCAATTTTGAAAGGAAAGCGTAACAGATCTCGACAAGCATAAAGTATTTTCAAACTATAAATTGTGTTTTATCTTACGGAAGATTGCTTCTAAGAAACTCAACGAATGAAATGTTGTATGTTGAGTATCCTGATGCCATATGTACGGCCTTGAGAAGATTCCATAAATAGGGCAGAATAAATTTGATAAATCTGGAATAGCGTAGATTTAGTTTTTTCTGGTTCAAACGAAATAAATCTCATACATAATGTATATCAGGTGATAAGGGAAAGGTCGTATGTAGCCTATATGTCTGTAATAATGGGTTAGTGTTAACTGTACACTCCGTTGTCGTCGGTTGTGGCACGTGTAGAAGGTAAGTTAATGTAGTTGTAGCTTTAACACTCTATAGCATCTAGTTATATAAAATCTTATACCTCTATAACTTTTGTAGCTGTTCAGAAGAGGAAAGTCATGCAGTATTATTACACCTATACACATTTAGCGATGTCAATTATTAGCGAAATTCCATAAGAAAAATGAGCTATTGCAGTGGCCCTTATGGTAAGACCTAAGGTCGGGAGTAGCAAATGAGCATCGATCATGGTCCCCAGAACACATTTTTGGGTGTCTTTAAAAATCATATATAACATATATATGTATACACTTTTAGTCCGATTTGGTCCAAATTTGGTACACATGTTGGTTGTCTATGTCGCTAGGACGAGTTCGTTAGCCAAAAAATCCAACAACGGTTTTTGACCGGAAGTAACTATTTTTTGACATTTTTTAGGGGGTTTTCTACAAATATAAATGTAGGATGTTATTCTGCACATTTTGTTTTTTTACGCGACCTTATTGCTCGCTTGGTTCCCCCAAAATCGATCAAAACGTAAAATACCATAAACGTACCCGGTTCAAAGCCATGTGGTGGATTGTAACGTGGGGTTTGTGTATTGTGTATTGAAGATACTCCCAATATATGGAATGGCGTGCGAAGCACGCAATGCTTTGTGTATTGAAAATACTTCCAACACGCGGACTGGCGTGCAAAGCACGCAATGCATTGTGTATTGAAGATACTTCCAATATGCGTAATGGCGTGCGAAGCACCCAATGCATTGTGTATTGAAAATACCCCCAATATGCGGAATGTCGTGCGTAGCACGCAATGCTTTGTTTATTGAAGATACTCCCAATATTCGGAATGGCGTGCGAAGCATTTTGCAGCTATTCAGCACCGTCGTGAATAGACCTATTTCCCAAATTGTTGGTTGAAGCACTAAAACATAGACCTATAAACTTAATTTTGGAAATTTCCTCAACTCACATCAGCGGTTCAGCTGCGTGGTCGAATTATTTTCATTCCAACATTAATATCCTTTGCTCAATTTAAGGAACGCGTAAACACGATTTTTTCTGTTTTGTAAAATTAATATATAAAGAGTTTATCCGACCACCAGGTGCAGTGTGTATAGTTAGAAAACGAAAAAGGACCATTACTGCAACACAAAAAAAAATTTAAATCTACAATTTACTAAAACAAATGAATATCTTATCTTCTAAAGCGAGAGATAATTGTTTGTCTGCTAAATGGATCTGGAATCTCCGTCTAAGGATTTTTCATTTTTTGATTTTATATGGGGCTTTTGGCCACGAGAAATCGATTGGAAATGGTCACCAGTCTGGGAAAATTCGTTTTCTACGTCTTTTTATTAAATTAAAAAGTGAAATTTGTCCATTTTAAACAATACAAAGCACAGCTGATGCAAATGTTTTCAATGCCATTACAATAATCATCTGCTTTCTTTTAAACTGTATATTTTATTAGAGGTAAGCCTAAATGTTGTATCTATTTATAGTTACCATGGCAACGAATACTTCTGCTAAATAAACATACCCTTTATTTAGTTGTTTAATGTTATAGGCCTAACCTAAACGATGTTCACGGAAATTTGCAATAATAGTTATTGACGTGAGCGAACTAGGCCCTAGGCCTAAATCGATATTGAAATATTAAACTTTAATTTAGGCCTGACTTATTTCTGAGGCATAGCGTTGAGATTATGGTTAATCCTTTAAACTGTATTTTTATTACAGGTAATCCTAATGTTGTATATACCCTTTATTTAGTTGTTTAATGTTATAGGCCTAACCTCAAAACTCAATAATCCAATATTTATTATTGAAATCATAGCCCTGCTTATAATCGAGCTTTAGCTCGGTCTCCTGGTACTGATTATTTAAATACAAACTAGCTTACAAAATCTAAACATAATCATAACACTATAAATTCATTTATCTACATTAATATTATAAAGAGCTAAAATTTGTTTGTTTGTATGTAGGGGGTAATCTCTGAAACTACTGCACCGATTGAAAAAATAGTTTTACTAATAAAAAGCTACACTATCCATGAGTAACATTAGTTATAATTCATTTTGATAAAAACTTTTTTTATTTCATTACTAGTAAATTAAGTGGGAAAAAATTCTTAGGTTAGGCCTAGACTGATGAACCAACACATGACTTAGCCTACATTCATTGCCATAGCAACCAATTGAATAAAAAAAAAATTAAATAAATGGAAAAATGTTTTTTTTTAACATACTTTCCTACCCTTGAATAACATAAATAGACTCGAACTAAAAAATAAAAAATAACCTACAGATAAAATTAATTCTTCCTCAGCGAATCGCAAATTGTAACGAGACTTGATAGCTTGCAATCTTTTTACTTTTTACAAAATAAACACACCAAAAAAGCATGAGCGTGATGTTTTCGGAACTTTGCAAGAGTAGGCCTACGCCACACGCTTTTTGTGAAAAGTAAAAAGATTGCAAGCTATCAAGCCTCATTACAATATCAGATTCGCTGAGGAAGAATTAATTTTAAATGTGTTTCATTTTTTATGTTTTAGTTCGAGTCTATTTATGTTATTCATGGATGATAGAAAAGCATGTTCAAAAAAATTCTTGTTTCATTTGTTTTATCGATAGTCATACATTGGATTTTTCCAAAAATGTTTGGACCTAAAAGCCCCCCCCCCCCAATTTGAGGGTTAATGTTTTGGGTAATATACGTAATATGTTATGGTAATATATTATGTTATTGCGTTGCGGTCAAGTTACTAGCAGACCGTTTTAGCAAGGTATTTATTTATTTAATGTTACGTTGCAGACGAGATTACTTTATGAAATGTTACCAAGATTATCAAGTATATTGTGTGCAGCGCTGCTTGAATATTCCAAGAAACACCTTTACTAACAAAATACATTAAAACAAATATTTTCAGAATGATGAGATATAAATAAATATATAAATAATAATAAGATTTAAAGTTAGAGTACCGGTAATTATTGATAACTCAAAATTTAAAAACAACAAATTTTAAATACTTAGCTTCAAATTAAAATAAACATTAAAAAACATTATTTATTTAATGTAAGAGTTGCAAGCGAGATTAGGTTGTGTTAAAAAGTTACCAAGGTCCTCAAGTAATTTCTTCTGCAGCTTTAAGTTCTTTACCAGCAAAATGCACTTAAAATTTTCAGAATAATTAGTTATAAATAAATATATAATATACAAATAATTATAATCAAATTTAAACCTAGAGTAATAAAATTATTGATGACAAAAATAAAACATAGCTTTCTGTGGCGGACTGGTCTAGCCCTTGTATTCTATAGCCCTGCTGTTCCACAAGGATTCCACATTAGCAAAAACAAAACTATAAGGCGCGAAATGTTTGGACAACGCGGAGCGCCTGCAAATGCCGTGCGGTAACATACGAACACTGCTGCATACCGTCCTGGCTCAGGAGACTACTTAACTCTCGCGGACAGTATGCGAGAACGCAGTTATAGTCATAAATTTTATTTTTCCAAAAATGTTTAGCCCTCAGGGTAAACCCCCCCTTCATCGGAGAGTTATTTTTTTTTATATACGTATGCGAGAACGCAGTCGTAACGCGATGTGCTATACGGAGCAGCCCGAGGTGTTCCGGAAAGAGCCGAGGCGACCTCGCGACTTCGGATTATAGACGGTTTCGCTCGCAGGGGACAAACTCGACCGCCGTCGACTCGGATCAGAAGCTGCCCTCGCGGTAAAATCCCCCACGTGGATTTGAACCGGGTTAAGTTTACGGTATTTTACGTTTTGTTAAATTTTGGGGGAACTGGGCAGGCTGTAAGGTCGAGTGAAAAAACTAAAGGTGCAGAATAATTATATATATTTTGTTTAGATAAAACTCAAAAAGTTTCATTCTAGTACGAAAACAAAATGAAATGTTTACTTCTTGTCAAAAAACTTGCTTTCGTTTGTTACATTTTTGGGCTAACGAACTCGTCAGAGTGACTTAGAAAACCAAATTTGGACCAAATCGGACGTAAAATGCGGCCGTTACGTATATATAACATTTTAATAACACCCCAAAACGTGTCTGGGAACAAGATCGGTGCTCAATAACAACCACTCCGACCTTATGTCTGATCATAAGCGTCACTGTTTACTTTTTTTTGTTTTTTAATTATGTATTTCTGATGTTCATCTGCCTGTGATACTCAAAACTCTAGATATAGTTTAATTATTGTAGCTTCATTAGTTATCATTATTGCCTGGTTATCGATTATTTACCCACAAAGACAACAATCAACAATTACTGTGAATACAGAATAAATTCAGAAAAAATTTAATGAATATAACAATGGTTAGAAATATAAACGAGCTTGACTAGTGAAGTAAAAATGTTCTAAGATAATACAAAATAAATATACAGGGTGTCCCCGAACTCTCTGGACCCCTTTTGTCGATTTGTTCCTGGGATCGAGACAAACATATTTTACAATATAAACATGGGTCTACGTTGCTTATTTTTTCGTCTGTCTGTCTGTAAGTGTTTTTTACAAAATACCTAATATTTTTGGAAGTAAAAAAGATATTGAGCTCAAACTTTGTATACCTATTTGTTGCGTAACCT
>JAGFPH010005717.1:26051-36502 GCA_018207615.1 Philaenus spumarius
GTGTACAAAGTTTGAGCTCAATATCCTCTCTACTTTCAAAAATATTAAGTATTTTGTAAAAAAACACATACAGACAGACAGACGAAAAATAAGCCCCGTAGACCCTTGTTTATATTGTGAAATATGTTTGTCTCGATCCCAGGAACATATCCACAAAAGGGGTCCAGAGAGTTCGGGGACACCCTGTATAATTAAACTATTCACTCCACTGTAAGTAAATATTGAGATTGACTTGTGAGAAGGTATATTGATAGAATAAAACTTAAACACATAATCTCTCAACTAATACGTTTATTAACTCAAATGCGTTTCAAGGACAAAGCCACCATCTTCAGGATGCACGAGCTAGAATAATCAAACTATAACTAGAGTATTAAGTACCACAGGCAGATTGATTAGATAAACATCAGAAATACATCATTAAAAAAAACACACACTATTTAAAAACAACAACCTTTATCCAGGCCTACCTAAACATGCTAAGGGAATTCTTAACTGGTAAATGTGTACAATTATAATAAGGATTATTTACATATAATTTATAAAACTGTAGGCATATTTCATAAAATTTTTGATTTATATAAATTACTAGGGGAACTCCTGTGTGCTCTGCACGCCAACCTTATATACACATCACCATGTTATGTTTTCTTTATAATAAAGGTGTAGGATTCATAATAACCCCAAAGCAAAGATGGTGAATAATGTTAGATGTAAAAATAAAATTATTTCGTATATTTGATAACAGCAGTTATAATAATGGTTAAAAGAACCAGAAAGGCTCAGGTCTACATTTTAATAAAAACCTAACCTAAAAGTTAAAATTACAAATAATTGCTTCAAAGTTTGAAATCAGTTGTTAATGGAAATATTGGAGCAAACGGTTATTGTATGTAATAAGTTGTTGTGGTAACGAATGTAGGCTAAATCATGTGTTGGTTATCAGTCTTGGCTTAACCTAAGAATTTTTTCCGACTAAATTTACAAATATTGAAATAAAAAATGTGTTTCTCAAAATGAATTACAGCCTATGTTACTTAGGGATAGTGTAGCTTTTTATAAAAAAAAAAAATGTTTCAATTGGTTCAGCAGTTCCACAGATAAAGTTACAACAGTTCCACTAGGTACAAACAAACAAATTGTATTTCTTTATAATATTAGTATATATTAAACATATCAATTTATTATAGCCTACATCCAGTTTTATAACTCATCTATATATAATAAAATCCAATGTATGTCTGTCTGTCTTCTGTTTGTCCTTTATGCGTTACCAAACCGTCCATCCGATTGCTTTGAAATTTTGCATAGTAACACAGGTTAACCCTGGGAAGGTTTTAGGCCATTTACCAAAGTCCTAGGACATTAAAGCTGTGTCCCACTGGATTTCGAAGTTTCTATGTTAGTCTTATGGAAGAAAGATTTCTTTTGATTTTATCAGGGGCACAAAAACAGCTGTTCGTATAAAAAGCATATAACAGCACATGTTTTATTATCATCTGGAGTTCTATTGAACAGATATAATAGCACAGATCAGCTGATTATAACAGCACATGTTATTATCATGACATGGTTTGTTTATATTGTAATTTACTTTATTGAAGTTGGTTATGTTTAATTTTGCTGTAACATAATATAACATACTAAAATAAAGCAATAGCGAAGCATTGCCGGATCCACTAGTATTTCAAAAAATCAACTTCACAAGACATTATTTTATTGATTGAAGTTGTAAACATAATTCCAAAGTATAGTCTACGCTGGGTTTTGTTTAAGTATTACAGATGACGCGTGAAATCAGCTGTTATATTAAATTTTTACTCACGTACGTACGTATACTCGCTTTTATATGAGTTGATTCTCTAGAACTGACCTTGTATTAAACATAGCACTCAACTTTAAATCCCATTACACATGGTAAATCACGACGATAACACGCTGAATACTAAATACATAGAGAAATCTGTTATCGGACTGCGTTAGTTTATTTTGTTCGTTATTTTGTAACTTACGATAAGACCAATCGACCTTGGTACTCAAACAGTGGATTTAGGCCGCATATCAAACAGGAGAAGGTAGGAAGAAAATATTTAAGGATTTAAGTAGTGAGGATTTACATATTAAGTTATATGCATCTTTTGTTTATTTAACGTAACTAGGGAAGATCTTGGCCGACCCCTCAACCGATAAATATTGTATAACTAATTTTTAACTCATTATTTACCACTCAAAGCTCAAGTGGTAAATAATATTTAATATCTAAATGAACTGAATTTATTCTTCTACTACTTTATACATATTATAATACATGTCAAATAAAACATAAGTGTAAGAAAAAATAAATTAAGTTAAATTAAAAATAATTTGAACAAGCAGCTGAACTGCTGACGTAAGTTGAACGAATTTTTAAAATTAAGTTTAAAATTCCCAAATAGTTGGTTGAAACCCTAAAACATATAAACTTAATTTTGGAAATTTGCTCAACTCACGTCAGCGGTTCAGTTGCGTAGTCGAATTATTATAAGTTTTAAGTAAACTAAAAATAATAAGCAAGCTTTCATTTCTTAAAAATGCATACACCAGCACAATAAATGAAAACAATTCCTATAGTATTCATGTCTTTTCACGAGGCCTATTCGGCTAAGGAGCTCTTCAATTTGAGTGCTAACTTGAGAAAATTTTGTATTTATAAATCTTCTTTTACTTTGTCGAGTGCGCATTCGCCGAGACGGTGCTTTTGCGCATGACGTCAGTAATTCCGATGACGTCAAATCCAACGACCAATATACGGACGGGACGGTATAAAATGAATTCCGATATATATGTTAAATTGAATTGGTTTTGTGTGATTGCAGTAGTTCAATACTTTTTGTTGTTTAAGATATTTATCAAGGGGACAAAACCAATTGTATACACACATTTTTAAAAACAGTCCGTTAAAGTAGTAGGCCCTACATCTGAAACTTAAAAGTGTTTTTGGAAATAAAAGAACGGATCGCCTGACCATTCTTAAAAAAAAAAAAACTAAACTTGGTAATATATTGAACTGGAATATAATGCTTTCACCGACCTCCACAGTATCACAGTTTTAAAGTTTAGATTTTTAGACTGTTTTTATTCAATTAAATCTCAAAAGATTGAATCTTCATATCTAACCCTACAGTGGACGGGTGAAAATAGTTACATTTAAGAACGGGTTGGGTCTGTTAGACCCAAATAAAAAATAGCGCAATTTAATTATGTATTTAATAATACAAAATATCAATATTTGTTAAGTATAAATATGTTTTAGTAATACAAGTGAAGATTAAACGAATTATATAACTATTTTTATAAAAACAAAATATTATTCTAAATTATACAAATAACAGGTTGTATATGAGACGATTGTGAAAAACACAAACTAAATTTACAAAACACAAATTCAGAAAAAGCAAAAAAGATAATAAGCTGTTTAGTATGAAATAAAATTTTTTTTTATAGAAATACAAGTAGGGTATAGTAATTATTCTTTTTCGCTTAGGATAAGTTAAATTCTTACTTGTTGAAGAAAGAGTTCCTAGTTAGAGAGCAGTTTTCACACTTTAACTCCGCGTGTGACAAACACAGCCACACTTTACATTTTTGACAAAAATACTTCGTCTTGCTGCTAAGGTACAGATTTCTTGATATAATTTGCCTTGTTGTGCTCTGGAGAAGAAGTAATCCTAATTCCTTGGTGAAGTTTCCTCTTTCCTCTACGACTTGATTACCTTTTAGAATCACATAATAGAGCAGCTATGATCATAAATGAAATAAATAATTCGACCACGCTGCTGAACTGCTGACGTGAGTTGAGCAAATTTCCAAAATTAATTTTATAGGCCTAAGGTCTAAGGTTTTAACCAACAATTTGGGAAATAAGTCTATTCACGACGGTGCAAATGCTTCGCACGCCATTCCGCATATTGGGAGTATCTTCAATACGCAAAGCATTGCGTGCTTCGCACGCCAACCCCCGTATTGGGAGTATGTTCAATTCAAAATGCATTTCGTGCTTCGCAAGCCAACCCCACGGTAGAATCCACCACATGGCTTTGAACCGGGTACTTTTATGGTATTTTAGGTTTTGATCGATTTTGGGGGAACCAAGCAAGCTATAAGGTCGCGTAAAAAAACAAAATGTGCAGAATAACACCCTACATTTATATTTGTAGAAAAAACTAAAAAAAACTAATCTTCGTAGGAAACATCTCAAAAATAGTTACTTCCGGTCAAAACCCGTGCTTCCGGTTGATGGATGTTTTTGGCTAACGAACTCGTCCGAGTGACATAGACAACCAACATAATGTGTACTAAATTTGGACAAAATCGGATTTAAAATGCGGCCGCTAGAGTGCGAACACACATAATATGTATATATATGATTTTTAACGACACCCCAAAACGTGTTCTGGGGACCATGATCGGTGCTCATTTGCTACTCCCGACCTGGGGTCTTACCATAAGGGCCACTGCAATAGCTCATTTTTCCTATGGAAATTCGCTAATAAGCATAAAGGCTAGGGTTGTGTGTGCCTCTTTCAACTGTGTACTCGGCACACGTGACGTCAACATCGACACCACTTTTAGTAGCATTGTAATAAGTTATAATGCTTGGTTTTTTCTGCTTACAAGTAGATAAATCTATTTCATCGTTGTTGTGCGTGATGAGCTCTTCAAGCTCAAACTCACTTTTCTTACCGTGTTCACGTTCAAGTTCAAAATGTGTATCTGCTTCAGAGTCATCACACTTACTTCCACTATCTTGTGCCAAAACTCTATCAATTTCACTGCTCCGTTCAAGTATTTTACGATCCATAATGTTTTACACTGATCACACTTCTAATTAGAAGACGGAATTTTCTGTGCCAAAGGATATTAGGGTTGCCAACACGGGAATTCGTTGGCCATTTTTCGTTAAAAACCGTGGAAGATGTGAGGTGTGTAGCAGGAAAAAATACAGAGCGTTTGGTGTAAAGTGTAAATAGACAAGGTGCGCTACCGCGCATGCGGCCGTGACGTCACCTGGTGAAATCTAGCCGCCGCGACCGCCTGTTCGTGTGCAATTGTAAGCGTTTGCACAAACTGCGATTACACTCACTCCAGCTCTTTTAAATATTATGAATTTGGTATCGTTTTAAAGCTTATCAAACGTAGTTTATAACGATGTAAATTTTATATTGAAATTTAGAAAATAATCAACCTTTAACCGTAGTTGAATTTAGACGCATATTTCTAATGACATGCAAATTATGTGTAGTGGGAAAGTTTTTCACTATTTATTTCGCGTCACTGTCGAAATCACCTATCTAAAGCGCATAAAATGAAGGTCATTTGGCATGAAATTTTTTTTCATATGAATCATAGAAAAAAACTACAAGCCTTTAGTTTCAAACCGTAGATACGCGCGAGCATTACTAACAAAACTGGGAGTTCTATGTTTGGAAAGGTGAAGAGTGCAATTATTACTAGCTTTGGTCTTTTGTATTTCGAAAATGGATAAACAACAAATTATTAATTCTAATTTTAACTCGTGGAATAATATTATTAATATGCAGGGTGTATCAAAGCGGGTGGCCGGATTGTATAGCATTGACACGAGTATACTTAGACATTTAGTTTAAACTGATAACCCCCTATTTCGATCCCAAGGAATTCAGGAAAAATATTTTCAACCCTCTAAAATGCCCTAAAAGGGTATTTTTGGGGGTGGGGGTTTCCATAAGTTCCACAAGAAATTATAAATACTATGTGGTTCTTACAAGATGGTGCTCCTGCACACTGTGCAATTGCAGTTCGTCAAACTTTGGACCAGCAATTTCCTGGGCGATGGATAGGAAGAGGAGGCCCAACAAACTTTCCTCCGAGGTCTCCTGATCTAACATGTATGGACTCTATTTATGAGGAAGACTCAAAGAAATTGTGTACAGAAATCGGCCTACTACAAGAGAAGAAATGCAAGATAGAATAAGAAATGCAGTGGCGTCGATAAACACGGAGGAAGTACTGCGAGCAGTTGATTCCTTTCCAACCCGTGTTGATTTGTGTATGGAACAAAATGGACGACAATTTGAACACCTGTAAGCTGTTCCAGGGAATTAACCGGTGAGCAGGTTATTTTGTAAGCCTACTTATAACGTACACAAAATGTCAGTAATTCTAAAAAAACCAATATTTGTCTGTAAATTTTAAGCCAATAGAGAAATGAAAAAAATTCAAATATGAAAAATGTTGATATATGTAAGTGCTTCAATTTGATTGCAATTTGAAAATTTTGAGGTATTGACTTTTTAAACTTCTAAAAGTTGTAAATTTTGAAACCTGCTAAAAATGTGAGAAAACCTACCAAAATTAGGTATTGTTAGAAAGGTCACATCTTTGTGAATGTATTTTAAAAATTGTAGCTGAAAAAAAAAATTATGTCAGATGTAAAAAGATATGTAAACTTAAGTTTTTATGATATTTCGGGCCATCCTGTATTGACGGTACAAGATAAATGAAAAGAATTTTGTTTTATAGATCAGTGTACCGAGAGACCTTTAATCATAGGTACAACACGACCTACTTTAGGCCTACATTTGAATATTTCCCAAAAACCAACCCCCACCCCCACAAAATACCCTTTTGGGGCATTTTAGAGGGTTGAAAACATTTTTCCTGAATTCCTTGGGGTCGAAATAGGTTGCTATCAGTTTAAACTAAATGTCTAAGTATACTCGTTTCAATGCTATACAAGCCGGCCCCCGCTCTGATACATCCTGTATTATCTGTTACGTCTAATACAATAAACCAAATTTTAGTTACCAAATCTGTTTGGAAATTATTGCGTTCTTAAATAAAAAGTTTGACATAATTGAAAATAATATTAATTTTTATGTCCCAATTAATTTAGAGCTTAGTATAATATGAATAACGTTCAATATACGAGTAAATGTAAATATCCTCATAAGCTCTTGATAATGTAATGTTTATTTAACCAAATATAGCTGGATTTATTACACTCCTTTTACTATTATCCCAATTAAAAATTGCTTTAGACCTGACTATTCTGCATTTACTTACCGTGCTGGTTGTTAATAATGGTATCGTTCCGATTGCAGGCACTAATCCATAGATTAAATAAATCCTCTTGCTTAGGAAACCTAAAGAATATTATCTTTCTACTACCAACAATTGAACTTCGATTTTTTTTTTTTTTTTTTTTGGGTTTAAAGGCGAAAAACCTGGGTGGTTATCATCGCCTGGCAGAACTTCGATTTAAACAACCACTAACTGAGCAGCCTGGCATGTTGCACAACTACTAGTTTGCGACTGAGTTTATTTATAAGAAAACCAAATGAAAAACAATAAATGGTATCAGGAAACTGACACATATTTTCTCCCTCATTATACGAACTTAATACATTTATAAGTGTTATTTTCCCATAAAAATCCATAAATTAACGCAAAACCAACTTTTCTCAAAAACGGCTCGAACGATTTTGATTAAAATTTTATAGTTTATAGTACTTTAGGTCCCTAATAAACTATAAAATTTTAATCAAAATCGTTAGAGCCGTTTTTGATAAAAGTTGATGTTTCCGTTATTTTAAGGGTTTTTATGGGAAAATCATCCTTAAAAATAAAAAATTAACAAAAATGAAAAAAAAGCCTGGAGATACCGTGGATTAGTAGACTACCTCCATACCAAATTTCATCAAAATCGGACGACTGGTTTAGGCTCTAGGTCTGATAACATCCACACACACACCCCGACACACACCCTGAGACACTCCCAGACATCACACCGAGTATTGACAAGTTTCTCGCTCACTACAGAACTCCGCTTATTGTTTCCGGTTTCGGCTGCCGAGCTCTGATGATCGTTTTTTACTTTCTCCATATACTATGGTATAGGGGGAGAAAGTAAAAAACGATCATCAGAGCTCGGCAGTCGCAACCGGAAACAATAAGCGGAGTTCTATAGTGAGCGAGAAACTTGTCAATACTCACTTTGCACGATTTTGGTTTCCCAGTTCCTTTTCGATATACTGCCTAAACCGTTTAGTCGCACAAAAAAATACAAGAATAACGAAATTTTATTTATCTATTTTGAAATACAGTGGTAATATAAAAAATGTCCCTTTCTTCAAAATAAAAAGTTCCACAACAGGTCATAAATTGCAATACACGGTTTTTTAGATGACAAAGTTTAATTGCACTTTTTAAATAGTAAATTTCAAATTTTTATCGTTAAACTCATACTGTTGGAAAGCACGTTTCTTACAGAAACAGAAAATATACAATTTGTAAGACATTTGTTGATGCGTTTATGCGTAAACACGGTTTGAGCGTAAGGCTGCATTTTTAATTCGAGCCGTGACGTCATCTGGTGAAATGCTCAGACCCGTTCAAAACTCATCTCTCTGAGTAGCACAGAGGTGGTATTTACACAACGGTCAAGACCACTCTCAAAATGTTCTCATTGCAATATGTTTTTGTGCATAAATGAAAAAGAAAATTTGCTATGCAGACTTTCATAAAGTTTCATTTCAGTAGACTATTTTCACTATGATCATAAATTCCCTTGTTGTTATATATAATTGTTTACATGTTTGTGTTATTTTTACTTGTTCTTAGTTTGTTTCTTACTTTTTATGAACAAATCATTTTCAACTTTACATTGAAATAAAATTTTATATTTGAATAATGCAAATCTGGTTTTCTTTCAACACCTACTTTAGAAGACTGACGGTACTTATAAGTACCACAAGAAAAAATCACAAGTTTCTTGTAGAGGACTGACGGTACTCAAAAATACCACTTCTGAAAAAAAATTTTATCTTTTTAGATATATTTAAGTAAGAATATGAAAAATGTATATATATATATTTAATTTTTTTCTGATACCGATCCTCAAAGGGTTAACTATGCCAATTTTCATACTTCTCCGTCCGCGTAATTTTCGTAAAAAGGGTTACAAGGTTTTTGCTGCACGTATTAATGTATTATAGATTATTTGAATATAGACAATCATGTTTATGTTATTTTCCGATTTCAATTTTATAAATGGGACCAGTTAAAAAAATGATCAAATTTCGGATTAAAGCAACGATTTATATTCATAACAGTTTTCACTTCTGTCAGCAGTCTGTTGTTGTTTTTTATATTTTTTTTATTTTTATTGCTTGATGAAGAATCTTGGCGCTACTTTTGTGTGGCGACTGTACAAAGTTTTAGCAAGATTTATTTATGTATCTTTGCTTCCCGTCTTTATTAGTCTAACTGTCATAAACAAAAAAGTTTAAAAAAATATATAACGGATTGTCAAAATAAATTCAGTGTTAGCTAGAAATGTAGACTACGTAAATATGATTTTAAACTCATTATTCAGTTTCACCATAACATCTTTTCAACCCACTGATGATGATTTAACCACCGAAACGCTACTTCATGTGGGTAAAGAATTGTTTCATTTCACTGCCCGTGCACAACGTGCTAACGTACAAACCTCAAAGTTCAATAACCCGTACTTCCCCCATGCTCTATAGCCCTAAATAAATTTTGAAACCCCCAAACGGCAGCGCCCACTCCACTCCCCTGTTCGTAAATAGAAAGGTCTTGCACGATTGAAGCAAATTAGAAATTAAGCAACACCTGGGTAATGTATATTACATTGTCCACTGAAGAACCACAACCAAAGTGTTCACCAATTAGGCTACCTGACATTAAAATAAAGGTACAAGTAGACGTGTGCGCAAGCGCAATGAACAGCTGACCAGATCAATACGAGACCTAACGCTCTTGTATCAGTCGACAGTGACAGTCGAGCGCCCAGCTTTGCTTAGAAAACATCGTATACCTCTTTGTAACGACCAACAATCGCTTCTTTTCCTTCTTCTTCTCCTTTCCGATCCTCTTTGTCTTCATGTCACCCATCCATGTTTACTGTCACTCCCTACTGTATGTTCACTCCTTGTGATCAACGTATAATTAGTTGAATAAAATTAATTTTAGTAAATTTCGTGATTGTTTATTGGGATATTTTGTCCAGGTCAGTTTGAATGTTGTGTTTTTGTGTTTGTGCCCTTTCCTTGTTTGTTTGTTGTTTTGTATGTTAAACTTGTAGTTAAGTTTGTCTGCATTGTTTAGTAGTGATGGTTTCTTCTCTAAAATTAAATAGGAAAACCATTAATGCTTACAGAATTGTTTGTAATTTATTGTTACCTGGATTTTGACATTTTCCTTCAGAAAACGAAAATAAATTGCTTAACCGAACTGATCCTTTTTGTTATTAGGACCACAAACGTCAGTTGAATAATATTGCTATCATAAATACTAACACTATTTTTATTCCACAGTAGACACATTTTTGAAACCAGTAAAGACCATTTCAAATTGTTACAGAGCATGCTAACACATATTTTGTCTAATTGTGGGGGGGGGGGGGG
>JAGFPH010005717.1:36602-52432 GCA_018207615.1 Philaenus spumarius
GGGCTGAAGTTATAAATATTTTGTGATACTGTCATATCGTGTACCGTTTGATAAGTCCCTTATACAGGGTGTGAGAGACTACAGGCGCTGTGTGCGTAGCAAGCAAAATAAGTTTAGACATTTTATTTTGACTGAAACGACACTATATTGCACCTAAAGGAAATTTTAGTTTTCAACTCCTAATATCCTGAAAGTTTTGGGGGAAACGTCTTTTTAAGAATTTTGAAATGTCAGCTGATTTTATTCAAAAACAATGAGGTCCTCTGCTTATTACATGGGTGTTCCGCATTTAAATTCCGTACTAGGCTACCAATAATAGCTAATTAACTTTTTTTGTTGTGCGTCAAGTTTTTTTGAAGTATATTGTATTTCTGATTTGTAGGTTAGATTTTGTTTAGGAGTATGCCTAAGAAATAATGGTTCTTAACTTGTATCGTAGACTTGAATAGTATCATTTAGACACTCAATGTTATTTTCCATATTAGCTTTGAGGTTATGATTTATACCTACAACTTAATGAAAAGTAAATTGTAAATCTATGAAATTTTTACATAGTTGGGTTGGTCCGTAATAATAATATGGGGAAGGGGTTGGCGTGCGAAGCACGCAGAGGCTCCACTAGTAGAAGTTCATAAATAAATGAAAAAAGTACATATTTACATTTATAAAACACTAGGGGCTTAGTCCATGTTCGCTTCGCTCACCAACCCCCGGCGGCAACCTATCCAATGCAAACAGATTATTGTTTACCCTGATATTTTCACGGTGACCTACATTTAGCTAATAGACACAACCAACTCAAATAGTTCGAATTGCGGCAAGCGTAATAATTTCACCATTAGTATTTAAATAATCAATAATCAACAATTCAATCAATTTTGACATTACCAACTAAAGGAAAGAATATAATTCAGTATGTAACACCAGATGTATGACTTATAATACAGTAACCCTTTTGTTTGCGTTTACCTAATCAAAATTGTTTTTAGTTTTTAAGAGGAATTACCCGATTCTACATTTACCAAATTGGTTGCAGATAAACGTGTTTTAGTTCATAGCAGGCCTAGTGATCCAAATCAGCTATTTTATTAATAATATGTAACAACTGATTTTTGAATTTAATTATAATACATTAAGCATTTTTCGTTGATTTTAGTTTGTTAATCTAACCTAAAAATATTGTAAAGTACAACTGTTTTAGCCGAATTTTCCCTATTTTTATGCTTTAAAATAAACATTTTGAAAATTCTTTCTTAGTGTGCGTCAATGACTTTACCTTTAAGTATTCGTATTTGAATCTTAAGTAGTTTTTGCTCCATGTTGATTCTATGTAAATCAGTCTTTCAGTTAGAACGAAGCTTCTTATACAGGGTGTCCCCGAACTCTCTGGTCCCCTTTTGTGGATTTGTTCCTGGATCCAGACAAACATATTTCACAATATAAACATCTACGGTGCTTACTTTTTCGTCAGTCTGTACGTGTTTTTACAAAATAATTGATATATAGATAACTGCTTGACCGTAGTTATAAACTTGATATGTAGTTATAACTAACAATTATATATTTTAGTTAAAATGAACGATGATATACATTCATCAGTTTCAAAATGGCGACTGTTTGAAATTTTCAAATCTAAATTACCCAAAGACCATACCTTTTAACAAAAAGTGTCAAGACACCTATTTTTTAGCTCTTTTAATTCCCTATCGGATGGTGTAACTATAAAAACAATCGGTCGAAGGATAACAGTTTAGTAAAGTTAAGGAGATACGCATCCTCCAATGGTCAATTTTTATTAAATTGTATTTTATATTTTAAATTTATGTACATGTTTTTAGAAATGTTTGAGTGAAATTTCAAACCGTTTTGAAAATTATTTCCTATTTCTTTTTGATTGTGCGATTGCGCAACCCGCGAAATTTTCATTTTTCACGCAACATCTTGTTTTATTGGTTTATTTTCCAAGCTACAAACTAACTAGCAATACGTTTTCTAAGGTTTATAATTTATATATTTTAGGAAATAAACATTTATATAGTGCAACTTGGTTTTGTATAGTACATTATATATGTGATATTTCTATGATCTAGCCCTGCACCATCAGTTTGCTGTGCCAACACTCTAAAGTCAGCTGTTATTTTGATTTTAGGTTATGTTTACTATTGCGTTCATTTGAAGTGAGTTGAATTTTTATGTTTACAGTTCATAGTAATTAGTAAAATTTTGAACAAGTAAGTGTTTAGTTGCGAAGGTAAACTAGGTGTAGAGGCTAATAATTTGTGTCAAACATTGTTTAGATCCTTTGGACAATTTTATATTAGGCAGTAACGAATAAAGCGTTTTTGTTTCACTAATTATCTTTGTCCGATTTTACTACCCTTATTAGGAGGAATTTATGGAAGTTATTTGTGTACAAAAACTGAAAAGTTTATTTACATTTTTCAAATATTATAACAAAAGGAGCAACAAATAATGTTTTTGAGTGAAAATAAATGATAGCGATAAATGTTTTTAGGTTTAACTACTAGGCCGTGCGTATAGTGCGACCTAGGATGCGCAATGCAGGCGGCGCAGTCTTTGAATCTGTAGTTCTTGTTTATTTATAGCAATACAAATTTAGACTTAGGAACACGTCTGCCCTGCGCTGTTTCATGTATTTGAGTAACAATTTCTGCACATGTCCTAGACTAACTCCTGAGTTAGTGCGTGATGACGTACGACGTACGTCCATGTGTTTCTCTGTTTACTGAGTGATTGCGTACACTGACCGTATATACATTTCTATGTTTACTGAGTGGTGACGTACACTGTTCGTCTATGCATTTCTATGTTTACTGAGTGATGACGTACACTGACCGTCAATACATTTCTATGTTTACTGAGTGATGACCTGCACTTTCCGTCCATGATTTCTTGCCAGTCCAGGTTTTTTTATTCTTAACGCATTATGACGTACACTGTACATTAATGCGGAAATGTTTAATGAGTGATGACGTACACTGACCGTCCAGGTTTTCTTATTCTTACCGCATTATTAAATACACTGTACATCCATAAATTTCTATGTTTACTGAGTGATTACGTACACTGTCCGTCCAGGCTTTCTTATTCTTACCGCATTATTAAATACACTGTACATCCACAAATTTCTATGCTTACTGAGTGATTACGTACACTGTCCGTCCAGGCTTTCTTATTCTTACCGCATTATTAAATACACTGTACATCCACAAATTTCTATGTTTACTGAGTGAAGACGTACACTGTCCGCCCAGGCTTTCTTATTCTTACCGTATTATTAAATACACTGTACATCCACAAATTTCTATGTTTACTGAGTGATTACGTACACTGTCCGTCCAGGTTTTCTTATTCTTACCGCATTATTAAATACACTGTACATCCATACATTTCTATGTTTACTGAGTGATGACGTACATTGTTCGTCCATGAATTGCTATCCTCACCACATTGTGACGTACACTGTACGTTCATGCATTTTTATGCTTACTTCGTTATGAAGTACGTCAATGGATTTATATTTTACTTGTAATACCACTATAAGTCGATTGATTTGTTTACTTAAAGGTGTAGTCTCAGAAACTGTAGTTTTTGTTTATTTATTGTACGGAAATTTAGTCTTAATTAGACAAAAATAAGGATAAGCACGAACAATGTCATAAAATATGTTTTTGTTTGTTTGTTTTTTGTAAATGGTCAACATCTAGTTTATGTACACTGCACTTTAAGGCATTAAAGTTGTTGTTGTTGTAGTCGTAGAAATAAATGTGCTAAAAAAAATATCTGCTCTGTCCTACGCAAAACACGCCCTTAAGAGTGGTTTCGGACGAAGGCGGTAGCAACAGCTAGATAAGTAATAAGAGTAAACGTCCATGAATAGTTGGAAAAATAAAACGATAAAGTTTGAAGCTTATGTTATTGTTATGAATGTACACACAGTTGCATTGACGGTGGTGTTAATCAATTTAATGGATGTAGACAGTTTGCAGGCCTAGGTATTGTAATGCGTCACTACATTATTCAAAGTACAGTGAACTAGGCGTCGGCGTCGTAACTGTTTTGTTTGTTTCAACATCTTTGATATTTTCCACAACATTTTAAGCAAACAACGTGGAAGAGGGAATTCTACCTTTAAAACATCTGTACTTTTAAAACGTGTTAAAAATGTTATACTAACAGGGTTTCTCGTAGCACGGAAATAACTGTACAAGAGTTTATATTACACCAAAAATTAAAACATTTTTTTTTAAATTCTCATGTTTTAGAACCGAAATGGTTTGATCTCCTCCGGCCTACATTAATACATTTTTAATAATAGTAGTGCTAAAAGTATCCAACAAGGTTTTTGTTAGGATTAATATACGCAGGTGTGATCTAAATGTCTCCCCTCCGGAAGAGAATTTGGGGGAGGGGGTCTAATGGGTACGAAAAACTTCTTGTTTCCCTGGTAAACGGTGGACTTTTTAAACAAACATAAGTTTGTTTTAAGAAGCCCGGATGGGGGGGGGGGGTTAAAAGGAAAATAGTGATTTTTAATCAGAAATAACTGAACACTATGAGAAGAGGCCAACGCACAGTGCATTGCACGTCAACCCCCATATTGGGAGTATTTTCAATACACGGTGCATTGCGTGCTTCGCACGCCAACCCTCGTGTGTATCCCCAACTGTGATTTCATAATTGTATTAAAGTAGGAGAGGGGATAGTACATTAAAGTACGACAGTAAGTAATAAATATTATTATTATTAGCTAAAGAGAAAACTATTCAATCGATTTCGAACAAATTTGTACCAAACATGTCAATTAGGCCTATATAGATGCACGAAAAAATGTTTTGACAAATTTTTAAAAACAACCTCCTTTTTTGCCAAAAAACTCCCAAAAATCAGATATTGTTATTATTATTAGCTAAACGAGAATTTTTTTAAAGATGCGTTTTTTTTTTGCATATGGTAGGGTACATTAAGGGCTACAAATAAGGCAAATTTTATAAAAATCGTTGGAGCCGTTGTTTTATAAAAAATTATACAAATTTTTGTTGTTTTTGGCCAAAATTAGGGGTTTTTTCAAAACCTTTTTTGCATCTATACAGGCCTAATGGACATGTTTGGTGCAAATTTGTTCGAAATTGATCGAATAGTTGTCTCTCTAGTTTTGTATACATACATACAGACAGACATAGCCTACAGACAGACATTTTGTAAAAACCACATTTTTGGACTCAAGATGTTCCAAAATGGATATTTCCACAAAAATATCAACATCGATTTTTTTGTGATCATTATAGGCCTACTTTCTCTATACTGTAGTATAGTGAGAAAGTAAAATTGGAGGGAAAATAGTAATGGGATTAAATTTAAGAAATACTTAAGCTATGCTAACCATGTTAAGTTGAAATAGATGGCTTATTTTTTATTTCAAGGGTTTAAAATGGTAAAAACATGGCATTTCACTCCCAGCCCTTGTAACAGATAAAACAGCTGATCTGAAGCAAAAGTTTTTCAACACAATTTTCTAGTTCTAAACCAACACACGTTTCTTGAATACATTTTGGCCTACATGCATTACCATAGCAACCAACTTAGAAAATTTAGAATCAGTTAATTATTTTTTATAACCAATTTTTATATGGCAGGTTAACAAAATGAAAAAAAATACATACGAAAAAGGTTTACTGTATTACAATTCAAACATCTGTTGTTACATATTTTGCAAATAAAACAGCTTATTTGCATCTTAAGCTTACCACAATTTCAGGTTACGTATGTTGTTTTGAAAGCATTTAAATTTATTGCCATAGCAACCAAATTGGCAAATTTATAATCAGGTAATTATTCTTCAAAACCAACAGTTTTTTTTTTTTAGGTTAGGTATTAGAAAAAGGCTTACTATACACTATCATAACTCAAACACGTATCTATACATATAAATAAAATTGAAGTGTCGGTCTGTGATTTTGAAATAATACATTTTTTCTAAACTCATATGGTTATTCACAGTTTAAATAAACCTAAACATGCATTTTTAAATTATTTTCTGTCGGCCTGTCTGTCTGCCTGTTCGGGCTAATCTCCTGAATTGCTGAACCAATTTTGAAGAAACTTTCATTTGCATGTAGTTAATTATAATATTAAGAGTTCCTATTTAAAAAATGAAAAAAAGTATGGATAAAATTAGGGGTTTGGCGAACGGACGTGACACGCGACCATTCTAAATTTAAAAAAAACTAATTTGTATCAAAAGCTTAACACTTTGACTCTGTTTTAATTTACTGTATTATTAGCTGGTTTAACCGTTAAATATATATCAAAACAGTATGCAATAATGTGAAATGTCCTCGGATGTTAAATACACCTCAAAACATTATTTGTAATTTTTATGTTTGTTCGAGATTTATTGGTAACAAATTGGCGGAAAACAGGATTTTTAGCGTTTATTGGTACATAGTTAATAATTTACGTAGGCCTAAAAGGGATATTTAGATCAATTTGGGCGAAACTCACTGGGCGTTTTAGGAACTTAGATATGAAACAGTTTTCTTTAAATTTTTCTTTTAATGGTAAGGCACAATATTTACCCGATAATCCTTTTATTTATTTAATCAAATTTGTGATCGAAGCCGCAGGTAGCAGCTAGTCACTATTAAAATGATGCCAACTATAGTCTTTACTAGGCCTTTGACCAAATTGAAGTAGCCTTCTGGATTACCATATCATATTTTGGTAATATTTTATAACTTGAAATTGACTCTCTTCTAAAAAAAAAAAAATAAAAAATCTCTGTCCAAATCGAGCGTCATGCCATAATCTGTTTGCATTTGCTTCGCAATGCAAGGGTTTGTGAGCGAAGCGAGCAGAGGCGGAGTCCTATAATTTATTTATACGATTTTACGCGGTAACCAATTATAAATCAAACGCGGAATAATTATCATCAATATTTGCTGGTAAAATGTTACACATTTCTTTCCATAAAACAGCCGTTTATATCAGCTGATTATTTTCACTGGCGTGAGGATGTTTATTGAGTTCACGTTTCATTTACTTAAAATATTTACTGGATCTTGGCCAAGGGACGAAATGGACAAACAAACCTTGGGATTGGGTTGCTTCCAAAGCCGTGTTATTCGGAAAGTGAATTACAGCTAATAACGATGGCCGTAGAGTGGTCTTATACAAATATTCGTTATTTTCCACACGATTACCATTTAGGCTAGTTAGAGACGAGAACACATGTTTTGATGGTGGATAATCAGCTGATTTAAATACAAGACAAAAATGTGTTTTTTTTTCATATTTCCGAACAGCTGTTTCTACTCGTTTAAATATTAGCAAACATAGCCGATAAGAAATACAATTTTTAGTGAATTTCCATAGTAAGGTCGGGAATGGTAAATGAGCACCAATCGTGGTCCCCAGAACACGTTTTGCAGTGTCGTTAAAAATTGTACAACAAAAAGGCTAAAAAAAAGTGTCTTGACATTTTTTGTTAAAATGTACGGGTTTTGAGTAATTTAGGTTTTAAATATTCAAACAGCCGCCATTTTGAAATGCATAATTGGATGTAACCGCTTATTTTTATTAAGATAGATCATTGTTAGGTTAAACTTCATGCCAAGTTTGAACTCAATCGGTTTAACTGTTCTCTAGATATTAATTATTTAGTAAAAGAAACAAAATGGCAAATATTTGGAAAATGAAGCTTTTTTCGTAAAAATATTATTCTTGATTTTCTATTTATTTTGAACCATAAAACCATTTCCCGAAGTTTTTAACGCTAACTTTGTTCCATCCTGTATAATGAAACATAGGCTACATATATGCTATAGGAGTTAATGCTGAACATGGCTTTGAACTTTTGAGTATACCTTTAGTTTTTATACAAATTGTGTGTGTGTGTGTAACAGTAATTGATTACTGTTTGTAAATAAGGAAAAGTTTTAAATAAAATGTAAGCTACTTTAACCTAACTCGCTCACAAATGTGCGAGCGGAATGAGTTTTGTATAAATTTAGTATGTGTATTATTTTAAAGAAAACTTGAGGGCTCCGATCCCTGTTCGCTTCGCTTGCCAACTCCTGCGGCGAAGCAAACGCAACCAGATTATTGTACACTATGATATTCTCACGGAAATTACGATTGATTAGGACAGAGATTTTTATTTAGAAGAGAGGTCATTTTCAAGTTATAAAATATGACCAAAATGTGATACGGTAAGGCAGTATTTCAAGCTGGTCAAATAGGTCTAGCAAAGAATAAAGTTGGCATAATATTAATTCTGATAGGTGTTCGTTGTTTGTTTTTGCTATAACCTAACCTAAACAAACTGTTGGTCGTGAAGAATAATTACCTCCTTTTAAATCTGCCAATTTGGTTGTTATGGTAATAAATCTGACTCCTTTGAAGAATCGTGTGCCGGTTCAGTATAGGCCTAAAGTTGTGTTAAGCTTATGATACAAATCAGCAGTTTTATTTGTAGGCTAATATTATGTAACAACAGATGTTTGAATTGTAATACAGTAGTCGTATTTCCTTTATTTTTTGTTTGTTTTTATTTTGTTAACCTAACATAAAAACACTGTAGGTTGTGAAAATAATTAACTAATTCTAAATTTCCTAAGTCGGTTGATGTGGTGATGAATATAAACGCATTCAACAAACGTTTGTTTCAGAGTATCCCACACCTAGAATTGTGTTGCTAATCTTTTGATTAAAATCAAATGTTTTATCTCTTACTAGCTGACCCGTACGGCGTTGCCCGTGGTTGTTAGTATTTTCAGTCTTTTTGACGTAATTGTAATTCTTTTTAAGTGTTCGTTGAATACCCATGCGTATCCTACTGTGGTCATGAAAAAAACGCTACGCTATTTAAGAAAGCACTGAAAATTGTATTCCTGTAAACTACTATCTAACATGAAAAAGCTTTAAATATATCGTTTTAATTTATAGTTTTTACTAATTTTGACTTTCACCACAGAGAACTGTGCTTTCACTTAATTTCATTGACAATGTTGCGAGCACCTACAGCCTAAAAGGAAGCTACGTACCAAATTTCATTCCAATTCGTTCTTATAGGGATTTTTAGTAACTTTGACCCCCCCCCCAAACCGCCCTAAAATTTCGAATTTCTTTTAACCCTTTCTTAGCGAGGGTTTAAATTAGCTGGGGGTCGTAGAAAAGATATTTGAATCACTTTGTAACATCCGCGTTAATTTAGGATGTAACAAACTGGTTCAAATAGAGTTTGTAATTTTAAATGTATAGGCCTAATTAGTATAAGATATTGTGTAGTATTGAAATATACAATTATGTATCAAAATAAAGCTACGAATGTGATATTTTAATGACATTTAGTTTAATTCAGATTGTTTGTTTAGTTTTCAATATAATATGTTTAAACTCGTGTATGTTTATGGTTATGCATGGTGTCAAATAATTTGTTTGTTATTATTATTATTGATAGCGAAAATATGTTTTGAAAAGTATTAAAAAATTCATAGTTATGATATATTTTATATAAACAATATTTTAAACAGCATATCTCTAAGTAGGCCTATATAGATAGGTATTTAATAACAAATGTTTGAGTTGAATTATAATTCTGTAAGCATTTTTCGTTGATTTTTCCTTGTGTTTGTTTATAGTTTTTCAATCTAACCTTAAAAAGCTGTTAGTTTTGAAGAGTATCATATTAAAGTGATTATAAATTTGCTAAGTAATGTTGCTATGGTAATGATTGTAAACAAACATAACGTGTTGCTAAGCTTTTTATACGAACAGCTGTTTTTGTAAGCTATGGTTTTGAGTTCATACAGTAAAGGCTGTTGAGTTTCTTCCAAATTTGAAACTTTTTCGGGAAACTTTTCAAATTTTTCTTTACGTATAAACCTTCTATGAACTACTGCAAACATTTTCAGACCAAAATTAGCCAAATCGGTCCAGCCGTTCTCGAGTTTTAGCGAGACTAACGAACAGCAATTCATTTTATATATATAGATATTGCAGGGAGGGAAAGCTGTATTTTGTCCATTTTTCAGCTCTTAAAATAAATATTTAGCAAAATCCTTTCTTAGTGCACTAATCAATATTAGTGGTATGAAGGTATTCTGAAAATTTGAATGCTCCAGCTATCATAGTTTTAGCTGTAAGTTGATTGTGAATCAATCAGTCAGTCAGGACTTCTTTAATATACAGGGTGTTTCGTAACTCTTGTCAAATATTCTCTGTTATTGTTCCTGGGTCCAAAGTAAACACCAAATCACTGTTCATTTGTCTAAAATCATTTCGGTTGTTTTACTGTGATCAAAATGGGTTTTTTATATTAAAAAATGTATATCTAAAAATATATTTAACGAACTAACACCAATTTTGCAAAAATCCTTTGTATTAATTAGTACTACCTACATACAAAAATGTATGTTTACTTGACTTCAATATTGTCAAAATGGAGGCTGTTTAAACTTTAAAACGGAAATAACTAGAAAACTAGTGCTTTATAGAAAAAAGTCGATAGTAACTTTTTTAGAAAATTTAATTCCCTATCAATTGAGTTATTCGTTTTTGAAATAGGTTTGAGAATAACGGACTTATGGCATGTTTTGCCAGACAGTACACGCACCTCTTGGGGCGATGTCCAGAATCGGACGGCAATGCAACAAAATAAACAATATTTTATTGCAATAATACATTTAATCAAATACGTTTAAATTATTTTGACACAAAAAGCTGTTTGTTTACAAAAAATTTTATTAAATTTATGCTATGTTAAACACTTTTTAAGAGTTAGAGTTGCTTTAATTACTACTAACCTGTATCTTGTCATCTGACTAATCAAATCAGCTGATTTGAGTTTTTTTGTCTGTCTTATTGTTTGTGATGATCGGCACCAGCTGATTCTGTTTTTGCTGACTTTATTATCACATATATTATTTCTCAAGGCCATTTTTTTGTTGGTACGCCATAACTTCCTTAATACATCATCAAATTACATGAGTGAGGCATCATTTTAAAGCTTTCCTTAACCGCTGCACCGGAAAAATATACAAAATACATCTATACGAAAAAAAAATAAATAAATAATCCGAAAGTAACAGTGATGTAAGGTCAAGTAAGTTGTAGGGATATTTTCCTGGCATTGGCAACACTGATGATAACAATACCCAGCTGGAGAGCTGCCGTTACGCCACTACATTTTTATTTTTAATTAATTGTATATTTAGTATCGTATAGTATACGCACTATACGATACTAAATATACGGTGTGTACTTTAATTAAGTGGGATTTAAGTAAGTCAGAATGCGAATGCTTCGCACGGGTCAGCTAGTTGTTCTTAAAAAGCAATAAACATTACTGTCTCAGTAATATTGCCTTTAGAAGCATTAAGTTTTTCGTGTTTTAAATTGTGTTTGCTTATATTAATTAATTATGGAAAGTTACAAAAACGCTGAGTATTGACTCTTAAGTGAAGTAGAATCTAGCAATGAAAACATTCCAACATACAGTTTAGTGACTAGGACAACTCTGAAAAGTACTTAACAATAGCATAAATTCAATAAAAAATGTCGTAACAAACAGTTTTTGTGTGTCAAAATGAAACGCAATAAATTAAATTTATTATTGCAATAAAATATTATTTAATTTGTTTCATTGACGTCCGATCCCGGACATCGCCCCCAAGTGGGGCGTGAACTAAGCGGCGAAAAATGACATAAGTCCGTTTATTCTCAAACCAATTTAAAAACTAAAAACCCAATCGACAGGGAATTCAATTTTATAAAAAAAAGTTATCTTTGACATTATTCCTAGAAAGCGCTAGTTTTCTCGTTATTTCCGTTTGAAAGTTTTAAACGTCCGCCATTTTGAAAATATTGAAGTCAAGCCAACATAACTTTTTTCCCATGTAGGTTGTACTAATACAAAGGATTGATACAAATTTGATATTATTTCGGTAAATAATATTTTAGACATGCATTTTTAATTAAAAAAAAAAAAAACATTTTGGTCGCAGTAGGACAACCGAAATGATTTTAGACTAATGAACAGTGATTTGGTATTTACTTTTGACCCAGAAACATTCCCAGAGAATATTTGACAAGAGTTACAGATAAAGTAAATGCGGTAAAGTTGTAAAAACAAGAAACACATTCTGATGTATTCACATAAAAGGATAAACCGGTGTACACTCTAGGGAGGGTTGGCTGAAGTGTAAATATAGAGAGATTTATTTAGAGTTTTTATGGTCCAACAAATCCGAGCGAGTAGGGTGCAAAGTTATTCAAGAGAAAAGGGAAACAGCCTGCTCAAAATAATTACACATCTACAGAGGTTAACTTGAGCTTGTAGCACTTTAGCCTGTAGTTAGTTCAGACTTGTACGAAGTTCATTAGGGAATTTCCATAGGAAAGTTAAGCTATGCAGTGACTCTTATGCTAAGACTTGAAGTCCGACTGGTCAATGAGCACCGATCATAGTCCCCAGAAAATATTTTTTTGGTGTCATTAAAATTGTACCATGTTTATGTAAGTATATATGTTTTCGCAACCTAACAGCGGCATCCTTTTTGGTCCAAATTTGGTGCACACTTTGGTTTAAATCGCTTGGACGAGTTCGTTAGGTAAAAGATCCACCAACCCGGAAGCACGTTTTTGACTGGAAGTAAAACCTTTTTGAGATTTTTCGTACTGAAATGAAACTTTTTTGTGGTTTATTCTAAAACAAATAAATAAAGCATATTATTCTTCACGTTTTTTTACGCGACCTTATAGCCGTCTTTTCCACCAAAATCGATCAAAACGTAAAATACTATTAAAGTACCTGATTAAAATCCACGTAAGGGGACTCTCGGGATATCCGCTGCGAGCGAAGCGACGCAGTCCTTAATCTGCAAGGTCAAACAGTTGTTCCGCTGCGAGCGGAACGAAGCAACGCGTGAACCGGGGCTAAAGACTGAAACGCAAACAAATTATATTAACGTATTTCGTACACGCGAAGGCGCTGAATAGACCAATTTCCGAAATATTTGGTTGAACATATAAACTTAATTTTGGAAATTCGCTCAACTCACGTCAGCGGTATAGAATTCTTCTTCTGAATTTACCTCTTGCGTCTTTGAGGCTCATCTGTTGTGCAATCATTTACCTCAGAAATATTATCCTCTGACCTGGTGTCTTTTTCTTGTCTGAGTAGCAACATTTTTTTCGCCAGCCTCTCCCTGATCATTCTCTCCAGGTGACTATAAAGTGCCAGCCATTTTTCTAAGTAGTAGTTATGTTTTTAAAATTTTCGTACAGTTCCTGGTTTTTCCTCAGGTGGTAGGTGAACTCTCCTGACAGAATTAGACAAAATATTTGACTATTTTTAGAAAACAACACACTGATCAGGCTGTTTGTTTTAAATGGTGGGTTTTGGATCATAGGTACAAAAATCCTGACTCCTCTACCGGCACATTCCACATCCTCATTTAGGTTGGGTGTCAAATAACTCGTCTCCTGTTGCAGTTTTACCAAAACTCTAAGTCCAAAATTTAAAAATCTAAAATTTCCGATTAATGTCCACATGTCACCCATTTTCTGACAATTTAAGCAAACAAAATGTCATGAAGTCAAACATGTTGACAATTTCTTTTTAAAGTGGTGTTTTAATTTAAACATCTTACAGTAAACAGTAGGGTTGTATGTACTAATAATGTTATGTAATTTATTAAAAAAATACCTTTTTATTTTAGTTTCACCCAACAATCCATATTATGAGCTTTGGATAGTTTCGGAACTATGTCGACATCTTCAGGTCTTCTAAAAATATATTACAATTTGCATACATTCCATAAACGTAAAATTTATTTTTCACTTGCCAAAACACTAAGAAACAAACAATATTAGTGGATGAAGGGGGTCAGGTCGTCCTATGCCGTTCGTGTTAAACTAACTATTTTTTGTACTATTTTCTCAAAAAGTATTACAGTTACCTTTGTGGAACTGTTGCTGTGTAAAATAATTACTGTTAGATTTTGTTTTATATCAGTTTTTGTATTAACATCCTGTGAAAGGTTGTAAAAATAACAATAAAAGTGGTTCAATAATTTTTCTACGGGAAATATTACAAAGATATATCTTATTTTTACTAAATTACACAACAATATTCACTTTTGGAAATTTCATTAAGTTTTAATAAGCGGTTTACAAAAATTATACCGAAATATCAAATGCAACTTACCAAAAGCAAGTTTTAATTTGGAATAACAATATTACAAATATAACTTGTCCTTAGTGCCCTCCATATCTATAGTAAGGATTATTTGGCTGGATGGCTATGTATGAGCTAACGATAGTGGCAACTTAATATTTTTTTTTAAACAGCCATAAATAATGTAATGTAATGTCTATTTAAAAGTTATATAGAATAAATTTGTACAATATACATATACAATACATACAAATTCGTGAATTTATACAAATAAATATCGATAGTGAGAATGCGAACAAATAGACGAATATATATTATAAAGAATGTAATAAATGTCATGGTATGTATGCATTCAGAAAGTTCCATAGATTCATAATATCGATTAATAAAAAAAACTCCAAAAAATTACAGTTTTACGAACTGGTCCCCTTAAACTAACAAGTCCTGAGTCTTGCTTTGTGTTCTACACTTTTAAATATGGGCCCGTGTAAAAATTAAAAATTTTGTTTCTTATTGTTTTAAAAAGTAACAAATAACTTTTATGTTAACGGAATGTATGGACATTTTAACATATTTTGAAAACATATGAAGATGGCAACAATGGTTTCACCGAAACCATTTATCTTAGGCTAGTAAAAAGGATTTCAGGATAGAACTAAAATAAAAGGTAATTTGAATTAATTACAAAACAGTGTTTTAATGTTTCAACGCCATTTATTTATTTCAGAACAAAATTTAAAAGATATTATTTGTTTAAAATTGTTTGCGCACAGTGAATTTATAGTATTAGTATAGGGGTTTTGGGTTGTTGGTTAAGAATTTTGAGTAAAAAGTGTAAACGAGGTCGCAGAAAGTTAAATGGTTGGTTTCTCTGGAACGCTGAAATAACAATTCTTAGGAATACTGAGCTGACCCCACCCGTGTTGCTGACCCATGCAATTTATTTTTGATTTACGAACTCTAAGTCTGAACATGATTGACGTAACTGATCAATATCCTATCGTGATTAAATGATTAATATGTGCACGCAATGCTGAAGAACAATTTGTGTAATATAGCTACAACTAGCACATTAGTATAAGTTGGCCAGTTATGTTTAGTAAGAAATTGTGCGTCAAATTAAAAAACAATGTAATTAATACCAAGTTGTACAATCTTGCCTAATAGTTTGTATTGCAATATATACATTGTTTATTGGAGTCGCTACAATAAACGGTTCCAGCGGTTTTATCCTCTTTGGTCTCCACACCGTGTCCCTACTCTGATGCATGGCAGAATACCGGTATTAATAATTCAGTGTGCCATGACGAACACCGTACGACCACGCAGAAGTATCCTAACTAGGTTATGACGTACGCTATACGTATACTGTTTGTTGGTGGGGACAATGACCGGTTCCAGCGGTTTTATCCCATTTAGTCTCCACACTGTAACCCTACTTTGATGCATGGCCAGGACACCGGTATTATCCATTCTGTACGCCATGACGAACACCGTACGTCCACGCAGATTTATACTCACAGTGTAATGGCGTACGCTATACGTATACTGTTTGTTGGAGGGAACAATAAACGGTTCCAGCGGTTTTATCCTCTTTAGTCTCCACACCGTGTCCCTACTCTGATGCATG
>JAGFPH010005717.1:52532-71052 GCA_018207615.1 Philaenus spumarius
ACGTTGTAACTATTAATTATAGCGACAAATTACCAAGCCATTCGGATGAAGAATTCTGTCCCCAAGAGTTTTGTATTTAAAAAAAAAACTCTATTTAAACAATTGCGGGTTTTAAATGGATTTAGGATGAGCAATGTCCGCCTAACCTACCGCCGCTACGCTGGAGTCGCAGGTTGCTTTCTGTTTTACTAGAGCCGACCCTTAAGTGAGAACATCAATTGATACGGTTCCTTATATAATAATAGGGTGTATCAGAGCGGGTGGCCGGCTTGTATAGCATTGAAACGAGTATACTTAGACATTTAGTTTAAACTGATAACCCCCTATTTCGACCCCAAGGAATTCATAAAAAATGTTTTCAACCCTCTAAAATGCCCCAAAAGGGTATTTTTTGCGGGGTGGGGGTTGGTTTTTGGGAAATTTTCCAATGTAAAGGTAGGTCGTGTTGTACCTCATTTTAAAGGTCTCGATACACTGATCGTTAAAACAAAATTTTTTCATTTATCTTGCACCGTCAATACAGGGTGGCCCGAAACATTATAAAAACTTAAGTTTACTTATCTTTTTACATCTGACATAAAAATTTTGTTAACAGCTATAATTTTTTTGCGACCGAATTTTGAAATTTCAAATCAGTTTGTCTTTTGTCGCTGCGGTAGCTCGTGTCGCATCGCTCCTGCCGCTCGTGTAGCCCGTGTCGCGCAAGAAGTGAGCAACGATTCAGACGGCACCGCCGATGTCAACGATCTGGGATTAGAAGCAAGCATTGCAGTGCAGTTCATGTCTGTGTGAGTTCTAGTGTTCATTATGTCAGTTTTCTCGTGCAATTCATTATTATTGTCATTGACGTATAATTACGAAATAATTCCGGATACTGCCGCAATCTTCTGTTAAGGTGATGAAACTCGCCCATATACTGGCCTTTCTTTATGAATAACATTTCTTTCGCGTAGTCCAATAATCGTTTTCCTTTTTAAATACGCTTAGGGCCTACGCAACACCGAGCTGCCCAAAAACATCAACTTACGTCTTTTCTCTTTAGAAAACAAGGTGAAAGTGGTCAGCTCTGGTGTCTCCCTCATCGCCAGTGCACGTAGAACACAATAATCTACCTAATGCTTGCGATACTAGCGTATCGCTGATGTCGCTCCGTTAGCTTGTGTCGAGTCGCTCTTGTCGCCCACGTAAGAATCGGCGTAAATCAACGAAGGAGTTGGCCAGCGATCTTTATTTGCATTAAAACTGGAGGTGAAATATTGTTTAAGCTCACTAATCGTGGGAAACTGATCTTGTGCCTAATGTTTGTTACCTTGTGTCTGCCACACATTGATCTCGATCTCAGATGTTGGCAAGTAGAACAAGATGAATATCTTAAGAGTTGCCAACTTTCTAGCCATATAACTATTTCTCCATTCTTTAAACAACTTAAATATTCCAAAATAAAAGCCCCCACATCTGACGTTTGGCAGGTATTCACTTCTGACGCAAGCTTATTGAGAGAGACTAACATTTACAATCCGCCGCCTCCAGTTTAACACAAACTGACAAACATAAAAATCCCTCGTCATTTTCTCGAGTAATTAAAATTCCCCCTCCCCCCGCACAAAGCACTTTGGTTGCCAGGTTACCTAAGCTTCAATGTCTGTTTTCATTACTCCCGTCACAGTTTGCAGTTCTCGAGTACTGCTGCTTTCAATGTGTACTAACACTTACATTTCAGTTTGAACTTTAATAAAACTTCAGTACAAATATTGGTTGATTCAGTATTGACGGAATACGATGGTAGTTCGTATAGTAGTTGAGTCTTATTACTTTGTAAAATATTCGCAAAGAGTATAAGCCAGTTATAGAAGAAAATGATAACAATAACTATGTTATACGTTTGTTTTGAAAATGCGCGATGAGTCATGAGGATTGAATGTTTTAAATCTGTAATAAAGGTACCCGTACAATAATTTTCCAAAAATTCTCTTTGTTTCCTTGCAATACCACTCGAGTAAATCCATCAAGTTTAGTGAGCGGTGTCGACCTTGAGACGGCAGGCCTATCTATATATATATAAGCGAAATACCACTCACTCACTCATCACGATTTCTCAAAAACTACCGAACGGATTGAAATGAAATTTGGTATGTAACTTCTCTAGGGCCATAGGTGCTTACTAAGAAAGGGTTTGAAAAAATTTGAAGTTTTAGGGGGGGGTTTGAGGGGATCAAAGTTATTAAATCACGATTTCTTCAAAACTACCGAACGGATTGGAATGAAATTTGGTATGTAGCATCCTCTAGGGCCATAAGTGTTCACTAAAAAAATTGGAAATTTTAGGGGTGTTTGGGGGGTAAAAATTACTAAATCACGATTTCTCCAAAATTACCGAACAGATTGGAATGAAATTTGGTATGTAGCTTCCTCTAGGACCATAGGTGCTCACTAAGAAAGGATATGAAAAATTTTGAAATTTTAGGAAGGGTTTGAGGGGATCAAAGTTACTAAAATCATAATTTCAGATCTTTTATTATTCTGACAATAGTGCTTTTATTATTTAAGATCTCTATATATAAAAGCCAAATACCACTCACTGACTGGACTTAAAAAGAATACAATTGCGTTAAAAATACTGAAAATACTAACCACCACGGGCAACGCCGTACGGGTCAACTAGTATCTCTATATATATAAAACAAAGTCGGGTTTGTTAGACCACTTATAACTCAAGAACGGCTGAACCAATTTTTATAATCTTTGATTTGTTGGGTTTGTCTCCGCCCCGAATAGCAGAATATCTAAATATAGGAAAAATACATAAATAAAATTAAACAAACAAAATAATTTTAGGTTAGGCCTACAATGGACCAAAACGCGTTTATTTGCAACCAATTGGGCTAATTTAGAATCAGGTTTTTTTTTAATTTTTTACAAATATCAGTTTTTACTTTCTCCCCTATACATAGTATATGGAGAAAGTATTGTATTCGTCAAAATTTTCGAGTTTGAGTTTTTAGTGGAAATATCCGTTGGACCTAAAAAAGTGGTTTTCGGAGTGATGTCAGTGGGGGTGGGGGTGTGTGTGTGGGGAGTGTGTCTGTGTGTGTGTGTGTGTGTGAATGTTATCAGACCTAGAGCCTAAACCAGTCGTCGATTTTGATGAAATTTGGTATGGAGGTACTAATCCACGGTATCTCCAGGCGTTTTTTAATTTTTGTGAATTTTTAAGGGTAATTTTCCCATAAAATCCCTTAAAATAACGGAAAATCAACTTTTCTCAAAAACGGCTCTTACGGTTTTGATTAAAACTGTATAGTTTATTAGGGACCTAAAGTACTATAAACTATAAAGTTTTAATCAAAATCGTTTGAGCCGTTTTTGAGAAATGTTGGTTTTCCGTTATTTGATGGATTTTTATGGGAAAATTACTCTTAAAAATTTATTAAGTTCTTATAATGAGGGAGAAAGTATGTGTCAGTTTCCTGATACCGTTTATTTTAGATTAGGTAAAAGCAAACAAAAACGTTTACCTAATCTAACCTTTAACGCCAATAATTAAAGGTAGTAAACGAAAATAAAACCCGTATAATTTTAACAAAATCATGTCTAATCTTAAAATTGATTAACAAGAAACAACGTATAGCACCGTAACTTGAAATAATGAATGACGAGTAACATACACCTTATAAGCGACCACAATTTACAGAGCAATTGACAAGTTCAGCGGGGGCAAAGCAAGAGCTTTTGGTTCTAATGGACTCCTGCTAAAGTGGTCTTTTGATTCTTCTCCCATAAGGTGGGCCGGGCCATACCAGCATATTTATCTTAGTCTGTCGGGATCCTTAAACCTGCCACACATAACTCCTCTCAAGAAACACAAATGCAACAAATTTCTCCTAGCCGCCAACGATTTAACTTCAAATACCCTTAACAATCCCTTATATCTTATAGCACAAATTTGTTCGTTAATTCAAACTTTTGTATAAACAATGCATGCAAAAATCTTTTCTGAACTTTTTCTATCGTATTTATCTAATTTTTTTTATGGCGGGCCAGACAATACGAGTGAATTCCAACCCCAATCTAAGTAGACTATTGCGTACAACTTTAAAGTCGATATCCGTTAATCAGGGAAACTCCCTGGATGTTTGGGAACAAAGCGAGTAGAAAAAGGTACAGAGCGATGTGATTGCTAAAATTGGCTTGGTTGTGTTTGCTAACAAATCGTACTTTTACGTGCAAACTATTGTGGTGGGAAAATACGTCATAGATTTTCGTAAATATTGAAAAATAAACGGTACCAGGAACTGGCACATACTTTCTCACAAACATATTAAAATTATTATTAAACAGATTCATTGTGACTTCGTAATTGTAGGTGGGGTAGTAGAGGTGATATTAAAGTAGGAGATTAACTAATAAATATTATTATTATTAAAAAAAATAGCTAGAGAGAAAATTATTCGATTATTCAAAAGCGATGAAGCTGAAACTGAAAGATAGGAACATAATGGATTTATAAAACATACATTCAAACTATTTAAATAAAAGTAATTTAAATTTAATATATATAGCCTACAGTGTATTAGGTTTTCGTAAACAATCATCTAACAATAACCATAACCATAGCGGAGTTGAAGACCGGTTAAAGATGGTAACGCACAGAATTACCGTATAAAGAATTCATAAACGGTACCAGGAACTGGCACTTACTTTCTCATAAACATATTTAAATTATTAAACAGATTCATTGTGACTTCATAATTGTAGGTGGGTGATATTAAAGCAGGAGATTAACTAATACATATTATTATTATTATTATTACTAGCTAGAGAGAAAACTATTCTATCGATTTCGAACAAATTTGCACAAAACACGTCTATTAGGCCTGTATAGATGCACAAAAAATATTTTGAAACATTTTGAAAAACAACCCCCTTTTTGGCCAAAATACCCCCAAAAATCAGTTATTATTATTATTATTAGCTAAACAAGAATTTTTAGAAAGATACGGTTTTTTGTATAAGGTAGGGTACATTATAAGGGCTACAAATAAGCCAAATTTGATCAAAATCGTTAGAGCCGTTTTTTTATAAAAAAATAACAGATTTTTTTTGTGTTTTTTTTTTTTGCCAAAAAGGCCAAAAAGGGGGTTGTTTTAAAAAAATTTCAAAACCCTTTTTCGTGCATCTATATAGGCATAATTGACATGTTTGGTGCAAATTTGTTCGAAATCGGTAGAATAGTTTTCGCTCTAGCTTTGTATACATACAGACAGACATTTTGTAAAAACCACTTTTTTGGACTCAGGGGGTCCCAAAACGGATATTTCCACAAAAATCTCAACATGAATTTTTTTTTTTATCACTATACTTTCTCTATAGTATAGTGAAAAAGTTGTAATTTTCTTAACGAAACAGATGTTGCGCAGAGCTGCGATCTTTGTTTTGTTTTATATCGGAATGAAATTGCATAACAGTAGCGTAACCAGATACGTAAGGGTCCGAAGGCCAGTCTAATATTTGACTTATGACTTGACAGTTGTAGTGTAGTGTAGGCTAAATGTGATGCAGTGAATGAGTGTACAAAGTAAGTGCTAGAGTAACTTATTTGTTTAACAGAATCGAAACTAATTATAACGGCAATTAAAAGTAGTTAACGAAAACAAAATCTTTATAATTTTAACAAGGTAGTAGTCAAATTTAAGATTTTGTAACCTACTGACCGTAAAACCGCTTAGAGTTGTGTTTGGACTCAATTTGCGAGGAATAATATTTAGAGTTCAGTAATTAGAGTAAAAATTAAGTAAAGCTAAAAGTTGGAAAAATGTGATTTTGTAGCACAAGGGCTAGTTGGTGATTCATAGGAGAACCATTAAGCAGGTAGGCCGTGTGGGTGTGTCTGCGCGTGTGGGAGCGGGGGTAAATTTTATGACTTAGAGCGCATGGCTGTTTGTACAGACTATAGCACCGTAACTTGAAATAATGAATGACCAGTTACTTTAAACTTTCGGGACAAAAACAAAACAAGAATAACAGAAACTCTCTAATAGCAAAACATAACAACAAATGAATAACAAAAACTTAGAAGCACAAAATAAATTGAAGTAAATTTATTGTACAATAATACTTAACTTACTGTTGTAAGCTTTTAAATTCTAGGTTTATTCAGTTGCGTGAAATTTGTATTGCTCTGATTTGCAATAAAAAATGTACACTACAGTGAAGGTACATGAAATTTTTTTTAATGTTTCATGTTTGTAACGTACGTGTACATATGTATATATAGGCCTATATAAGCGGCTTTATCCTGACTGACTGACATTTTGAAACAATTTAAGGTATATTCTTATGGAGACATACGCACACTAAGAAAGGATTTTGCAGGAAAAAAAGTGAAAATCCGTGAGTTTGCTGTCAACCCTAGCTATACTAATATTATAAAGAGGTAAAATTGATTTGCTTGTTTTTATATAGGCGGTAATCTCTGTAATTACTGAAGCGATTGAAAAAATAGTTTTACTTATAAAAAGCTTCACTATCCCTGACAAACATAGGCTATAATTCATTTCGATAAAAAAACATTTTGTGTTTTAATATTTGTAAATTTAGTCAGACAAAACCTTAGGTTAGGCCTAGACTGATGAACTAACACATGTATTTACATCTATTGCCATAGCAACCAATTTAATAAAATAACAGATTTCAAAGTTTGAAGCAATTATTTTGTATTTTTAACTTTCAGGTTAGGGTTTTACAGTGTAGACCTGAGCCTTGCTGTTTATTTTAACCTTTATTATAACTGCTGTGATAAAATATACGAAATAATTTGATATGAACATTTAACATTATTTACAACCTTAGCTTTGGGGCTATTATTAATCCTACACCTTTATTAATATAACATGATAACCTTTATTATGGAAAAGATAACATGATTTTGAGTATTGAAGGTTCCAACGGGCTTGGCGTGCGGACCACCCAGGTGTTTACCCTAGTGTTTTATAAATGTGCAAATTGTGTAATCGAAAATTTGACAATCGAGTCCACAATCGAAAATTGTGTAGCGCAAAATTTGACGAAAAGTTGTAGGCCTATATTATTTTCATGTTTTCTATACGTCAATAAATAACAGAGTTATCGAAAAAAACTGAAAACACAATTTCTTAGTACTTGTTCATTTTTAGTTCAAGACTATTATGTTTAAGACTGTTTTTAAACAATTTTTTTTTTTTCTTAAAATACAACTTTTTTTCTGTTGTAATTTTATTTGTTTTCTAAAGTTAATGGTTTTCGAAATATTCAACATCAAACATTTAAACGCCACCATTTTGAGTTGGGTTGCAGGAAAATGATTGTTTGCGCGAATTTTCGTAGGAAAGATTAAGCTATTACAATGCCTCTGAACCTCGCGGCGCATTGAACCCAGGGAAAGCACAGTACAGGCAGAGGGCAGACATAGAAGAGGAATAGGTCACCACCTCTGTCAGGTCACCGCACATTGGACCCAGTTCTCTGCCCGTGCTGCAAGTGGCATTTCGTGTGAATTACAGAAACTTGCAATTTATTTAGATACCTAGTATGATTCGAAGTTTCAAAATGTTGTGTTAATGTATTCTATAAGTAAAAAACTGAGTAAGACGATATGGAAAAGTGAATTTATGAAAATACGAGAGACACACGGTGAGTTTTCGTTGTCATCGAAAGGTCCTGACAAAGTGTTTATTTAATTTCTCTCTCGTGTACTCATGTTGTATCGCACAATACAGGGTGGTCTTGAACAAGTTGGATTACATGTTCCATGATTTGTAGACTCACTCAACTACGAATATGAAAACAAAAATTGTGTCTGCGTCGGACCAGACGGTGGAAGTTATACTTCTTTGGCCATCCAATGGTATAGACAGGTAGAACTACTATTGATTTAATATATTTTAGGAAAAACTATTCGTAACTTAGAGTAGCCCTACTATTTTATAGATGATAGCCTATTATTTTATAAAAACACTAACCAACACTGAAGGCATATTTTAAAATTAATATCCCATTTTTTTCTTCTTTGTTACATACGCTTATGAATACTATCGTTGCATCTGTTTGGTTGATCGCAGTTAGTCTAGGGACCATGATCAGTGCTCACTTACTACACCCAACAAAATGAATGAGCTCCCGAAGTTTCTGCATATCGTCGTGAATCACCCTGCATATAAAATGTTTAATGACTGCCGAAAACGTGTTCAGGGGATCATGATCAGTGCTCACTTACTACACCCAACCAAATTAATATTGCACTGTCATCGGCCCTTGATAAGTGTGTAAAGTTTCAAATCAATCCGACTTTTTGAAGGGGGTGAAAATCACGTCGTGTTCTGGGGACCATGATCAGTGCTCACTACACCCAACAAAATTAATATTGCATTACCATAGAGGTCCTTGATAAGTGTGCAAAGTTTCAAATCAATCCGACGTTTTGAAGAGGGTGAAAATCACGTTGTATTCTGGTGACCATGATCAGTGCTCACTTACTACACCCAACAAAATTAATATTGCATTGTCATCGGTCCTTGATAAGTGTGCAAAGTTTCAAATCAATCCGACGTTTTGAAGTATAGGAAAGTATACGAAGAAAGGTATACAAATTGGGTCTGCGTCGGACCAGACGGTGGAAGTTATACTTCTTTGGCCATTCGTATATTCGTATACTTTCCTATAATTTTCGAAAAAAAAATTTCCCAGCCGGGGATCGAACCAGGAATTCTAGCGTGGAAGTCGAGTGCGTTAACCACTCACCCACCGAGACTCTTGAGGTATCTCTTGTACAGAAAAGGTATAAAAAGGCACTTTCCGGATTTTACTCCTAACGCGTGACGCGGTTTCTCGACAACACCCCATCCCGATTACAACGGGCGCAAAGAAGTATAACAGATTTGCCTCTACCTGCACTGAGCCTACACTGCGCTAAATGAGCGGCGAGCCTTATGGTGAGACATACGGTCGGTCGGAAGTGGTCAATGAGCACCGATCGTGGTCTCCAGAACGCGTTTGGGGTGCCATTAAAAATTATTCATATGTATTCACAGTATAACGGGCGCATTTTAAGTCCGATTTGGTACACGTTGGTTTTCTAAGTCGTTCGGACAAGTTCGTTAGCAAACATCCAACAACCGGAAGCATGTATTTTAACCGTAAGTGATTTTTTTTTAGATTTGTCTTACTAGAATTAATTTTTTTGGTTTTATAAAAACAATGCAGGAGATTATTCTGCACGAGTACATTCTTCTGTGACTTGTTAACAGGATATTTTTTAACTTTTTTTAACAGAATATTTTCTTTCGTGTTACATGGCGTACACAGTGTATGGGGACCGTCTTCTAATTTTACCTAGATGGTTATTGTTGTTGGTTAGGTTGAGTATTTGTCGTGTAGCATAATCTGTACTAATATTATAAACAGGTAAAATTTGTTTGTTTTTATGCAGGGGGTAATCTCTATAACTACCCTGAGTAACATAGGCTATAATTCATTTTTATTAAAAAAATATTTTTTATTTCAATATTTGTAAAAATCGTAGGTTAGGCCTAAACTGATGAACCAACACATGTAACTTATTTACATTTATTACGATAGCAACCAATTGAATAAAATAACAGATAAAACAGCTGTTTGCTCCAATATTTCCATTAACAGCTGATTCCAAATTTTGAAGCAATTATTTGTATTTCTAACTTTTAGGTTAGGTTTTTATTAAAGTGTACACCTGAACCTTGCTGGTTCTTTTAACTTTTATTATAACTGCTGTTATAAAATATACGAAATAATTTGATTTGAACATTTAACATAATTTACCATCTTAACTTTGGGGTTATTATTATTCCCACACCTTTATTATAAAGAAAGCATAACATGATTATGTGTATAGAAGGATCTAACGGTGTTGACGTGCGGAGCACGCAGGGGTGTCCCCTAGTATAATATAATAACAAAACTACAACAAAACTTCAACCACCCAATTTAAAATGGCGGCCATTTGATGATGAACATCTCGAAAACCACTAACTTAACGCAAAATTTGACGAAAAATTGTATATTATTTTCATGGATAACAGATTAACGAAAAAAACTGAAAACACAATTTCTTAGTACTTGTTTGAAACATACAATATTAGCCTTGAATTAACAAAATCTATTTTTAGTTTAACTCTTATTATGTTTAAGACCGTTTTTAAAACCATTTTGTTCATAAAACAAAGTACAACTTGTTTTTCTCTGTAATTTGTTTTATGTCAACGGTTTTCGAAATATTCAACATAAAACATTTTGAGTTGGGTCGTAGAAAAATGTTGATTATTTCCGTAGGAAAGTCACCATACTGCAGTGACTCTTACGGTCGGGAGTGGCTAATGAGCACCGATCATGTTCCCCAGAACGCGTTTTTTGGTGTCATTGAAAATTTTATATTTGTATAGATGTGTTCGCAGTCTAACGGGCGCATTTTACGTCCGATTTGGTACACGTTGGGTTTTTAAGTCGTTTGGACGAGTTCGTTAGCAAACATCCAACAACCGAAAACACGTATTTTGACTGAAAGTGATTTTTTTTAGATTTATCGTACAAGAATGAATTTTGGAACAAAGTTCCTTAACGCGGGTTTCGGTAGGAGTTAACAAATAGAAAATGTAATGCGTAACGAAAAAAGTGTTATTAATTGGTTGCTGTTTGTTATTAATTAGAAATATAAAATACGAGTAACGAAAAAGCGTTATCAAATTGGTTGCTATGGCAATGAATGTAAATACATTCAAGAAACATGTGTTTTGGTTCATTAATATAAATTAAGAGACGATTGGTTCCGTCCGGCGTAGTTCAGATATCGTCAATCGCTGAAACAGTTTAGGCCTAACCTAAAATTATTGTGTGTATATTTAATTTATTTTACCTGCCTTAACGGCAACATACATACAATAATTTTAGGTTATCCCTAGAAAGTAATTTTAAGTCTAGGCCTAACCTAAAATTATTGTATGTATGTTGCCGTTGAGGCAGGTAAAATAAATTAAACATAGCCTACACACGATAATTTTAAGTTAGGCCTAGACTGGTGAACCAACATTTTGTGCTTATTGAATGTATTTACAATGAATGTACATTTAACTGTGTTTACCATCTTAGCTTTGATGCTATAATTAATTCTACACCTTTATTATAATGACATTAAACGTATGGAAACAGTAAATATTTGTATAAAAAAACAACTAATAATAGACGTCAATTGAAAGATTAGAATTATGTGTGTATGTTGCCGTTGAGGTTGGTAAAAGAATTGAAGAAAATGCGTGATGAACTTCGTTCCTGACGGGGGTCCGACGACCACACACATTTACTCTTTTTTGTTTTATAAAAAAAAATGTAGTAGATTATTCTGGGCGAGTAAATTCTTCTGTGAATAACAGAATATTTTCTTTCGTGTTATCTCTGTAAATACAGTATATGGGAACCGTCACGGATACTAGAATACACGGTAGGGGTCACGCGCAGGTCCCTGCCGCCCGACTCGGAGACGTGACGTCACCATGGACCCACCGCCTCGCCGCACTGTATACAGACTACACAGTCCACAATGTCATTAGCTATTCGAACACTAAAACGCGTAACCTGCAGCCTTCAATTTCGTTATATATTTTTAATACTTAAAGACGAAAGTATAATTTTGCAGGCCAGTACGATTTTATATCGGTATATACATTTATTAATATTAAAAGTGCCCTAACCATGCCGTTACTCTTAAGTTTTGTGTAATAATCACTAGAGTTTGATGAATTCCCGTGTGCACAAATTTTAAACGATTTTTTTTATTCAATGCAAAGTTTGATCATGTTTGACCTAAACCGTAACATTTATAAAGATGTAATTCGTTTATACTTATCACTGAGTATAAGTTGACCATTTATTTCAGAAACAATTTATATTTTTTTAATTTTAACAAGCCATTCGTCCATGAGAGCTCGTATCTGCTCCAACCACCTTCATCAGTCTTCCCCACTAGATATTTAAAAAAATATATTTTACATGTAATTGTTTCTGAAATAAATGTTTTACCAGTCTCAGTCTCCAACCAACACCTTGTAAAACCAAGGTAATATTTCGAAGGAAATTTTACAAGAAAACTAATTGAATATTATGATCGCAGATCTGTCATGGTTAAATAATATTAAGAGCAATGTAGATATAATTTTCTGAAAAAGTTTGTATCAATAATAGTTTCTTATCAGCAAATTAATTATTAAAATAGTGGAAAATATTTTGTAAATTAATTAATAATACAAGAAATAAAAGATTTTTTTATATGAGTAAGTACAATGCATATAACAAATTCACTCGTATATATGTTGCATATGTTTATATCATCCAAATTGATATCTTCAGACTTTTGTTACTTGTAGAAGAATGCCCAGAAATGAATAATTATAATATTTAAAGATCATCATAAAAAAAACTAATATTAACTAAGGGAAACTGAGTTAATTGGTCTGAAATTGTATTGTAAACGTACGAAGAACACAATTGGTAATTGTTTTCAATTGATAGTTTGAATCAATACTGCAAGAACTCTCTACACACCAGATGCACATCTTCTTTATCCAAACATTAGTAAAATATTACATTTAGTGAGCTTCAAATCTCAATGAACATTATATTGTAATATTTTTTATTTGAACTTATTTATTATGTATTTTATAGTTCTAGTTTCACTTTTTTCCCCCACTACTTAACTCTTTGTTTAGCTAGCCAAAAGAAAGTTTGGTTAGTTTTTTAACATCTACAACCTAATTCTTACAATCTTCTGTTTATATAATTCTTTATAGTAAGAAAATATTATAAACTATAAAATTTCAAAAATTTTAATATATGGATCGTTTTTGTAAAATCACAAATGTAAATTTCAAGCAGATAACAATTATTATATAATATGAATACGTTAATATTTAAAGTTAATTGTTCAATTAAAGTGTAATAATTATTAACATAGTTTATCTTAAAACTCAAATAATATATGTTCTCAATCGATAAGTAAATCATTAATTATTTACTTTTCATAAGTGTCTGGCAAACGTACTATGCATCACAAAAGCAAAATACAAACTCATTTGAGGTTTTTCAGGATAGTTATCGCTAAATGGCGATCAAAAATAAATCTAAATTATTACAATATTCAACCTACTCTACAAAATGGAAAAAAAAACCTATTATTTTGTCTATCCATGTATGTCATTCAATTTGAACACGTTCCAGACAAAAATGAATTGGTCTTATTTAGTGCCATTAAATAATAGTTTCAAACTTGTCCTTGTTTATGTATCTAATACATTTTACTTTAACTCATTCTCCATGTGTAAGGTACCTACGCATTTATTTTTAAATTCTTACTGTAATACACAACGAATTTGGACATTAATTTCCTACTCACCTCTGCCTACTAATTAGGGGATGGAGTGTTTGTTGTTTTAAACAGTACATTATTCTCCACAAAGCAATAATTTATATGCACCATTTAACCTTTTAAAATCAGATATAAACCTGGAGATATTCCAGAACTACACCTACATACCAAATTTCATCAAAATCGGACCGTTGGTATGGTCTCCAGCTCTGTACACATCCTTACAGACACACGGACAGACATCACAAAAAAAACACTATTTTGGGTTCAGGGAGCACTAAAACAAAAAAATCCACTAAAAATATATTTGGGTTCAGGGAGCACCAACGCAAATATGTCCACTAAACAATGTTTTGGGGTTCAGGGAGCACCAAAACGGATAATTCCACTAAAAATTCAAATTCGAAAATTTGAACGAAAACAATACTTTCTCCATATACTACGTATAGGGGGGAGAAAGTAATATAGGTGGCAATTTAAATAAAGAAACACTACGAAGTTATAGCTTTTTCGTAGTTAAATTTTTGATACAAACTTTTTATATGTTTAATATATAGGCTATATAAAAAAAAACTGAAAACGAAAGAAACCTTTAACAATGTAAATCATGTAATTTCGTAATAGTCAAAGTCCAAATTTACTTGAATCTAATAAGTTGTTTAGAGTCAAACCATTGTAATAAAAATGGTAATTGCAACGAATTTGGAAACAAACAACAGAAGTAAATATCGCATCAAAACAATAGAAGGTATTAATGTTAACACGGTCGCCGTAGAAGTTAATGCTTTTAAAATTTCCCTAAATAAAATATATATAATTTATAAATACAAAACCAGGACTCATTAATTACTTATCTATTTAATATAAGTATACGGGCGGCAGGCAGCGTGCCGGGAGGGTGGGTTCAGAGTGACGTCGCTGGCACGTGAGTTTACTGCGCATCCTACTCATGACCCCTACCGTGTATTCTAGTATCCGTGGGAACCGTCTTCTAATTTCCCTATAAGGTTATTGTTATTGGTTAGTATGAGTATTTGACGTGTGGAAGTTATGTTCAGAGTCATAATTCAAAGTTAAACTAAGGTATGATATTCATTCAACACGTGCTCAAACGATAAAGATACACTATTATTTAACACTTGACCGTGTTTAATTACAAGTGTGAACTGTAGACAGCTGATGCTGATTGTAAGGTCAACAGGACGTAATCTGATGATTTAACTGGGTTTCGACCTTTAGCTATACTTTCAATGTTTAGATACTGTAGTTGTTTGAGAAAGAGACAAATAAACTTAATTGAACTGAAGGGAAAACGTTGAACTTTTCTTCAGTTGTAATGAAAGGTGAAATTACTTTTTCCCTCCACTACATTCTCGCTTGATTTGTATCTATAAAAAACCTAGGAGACATCTGGGTGCTTTGCCCGTCTAAATCTTTTTTCTTCAACAATTTAATATTAAACCCAATTTTACTTTGTTATTTATTTAATCAACTCTTATAAAAGTGGGTGTTCGTACGTAATACGTGAGTAACAAAATAGCTCACGGTTGTGTAAAATAATTCGTTTTTAAAGACGGATTGAGCAGCTGTCAACAGTAAACCCAACTTGAAACATAACAGCGGATTTCGCTCATCATCTGTAATACTTTAACAAAACCTAGCCTAGGATTATACTGTGTGGTTAAATTTATAACGTCAATCAAAACAAACTTCGTATAATGTCTGGATGTAGGTTTTTTTACGTAAGTCATAAAACTGATGTAGGCTATATGATCGGCTTTGAGGTTAGAAATCGTTGAAAATTCATGTATTTTTTACGATCCTTTTCGTCTGTTTCATTCTTGACAGCCTAAAAAACAACTTAACACCTTGTTTTAAACTATCGCTATCCTGGGCTATTGGTCTGAGTCATTACTATTTTAAGTTTGCACTTCTGTTAGTTTACAATTATAGGCCAACTGACTATGAAAACTTGCGTAAATTTTAAAATGAACAATAATATAGTAATATATAGTAATAAAATAAAATATTACCTTTTTTTATTCTCCGTCATGTGGTTTCTTCTTGGTCTTATTAATTAAACGCGTTTCGAGGTCGAAACCCCATCTTTAGTATTTCACTTCGCAGAGTTCGTCAAACATCAAATAAACACTTAAATAAAACGCTAATGGATACAAATGGTTGACAAATTAGTGGAAAAGCAAAGAAAGGGGAAAATAAAGAAGAAAAATCGTAACCCCACACAGACGAAAATGGACAGGAAGAAATACAGTACGTCGCTAATAACTACACCGAAATAACGCCCTCCATTCTAAAGAATACGCTCCAAAAGCACAATATCATTTTCACGCACCGCACCAATAATAATGTTCAAAAAATACTGCGTAAGAAACATAAATTAATACCAGAAAAGAAAACAGGTGTTTATAAAATAGCGTGTAATGACTGCGAATGTTTTTACATTGGACAGGCAGGCAGATCATTCATGCAGCGATATAAAGAACATTTGCCTAAAAGTAGCCTGTATCTCACTTTTGCCTGGTCTCTCGAAAGTCTTCGAAAGACTAGTCAATGCCCAACTCGTCGAACACCTCAAAGAGGTCATCAGGCCCGAGCAGTTTGGTTTTCGCAGCGAGCACTCCACAACCCTACAACTCGTTAGAGTTATCAACGCTCTCGCTGATGGTTTTAACAAAAACCGTCACACCATAGCTGTATTCCTGGATATCAGCAAAGCCTTCGACAAGGTTTGGCACGATGGGCTCTTGTACAAGCTAGCCCATAGTCCAATCCCTCCATGCTATGTTCACCTAATTAAATCGTACCTCGACAACAGATGGTTCCAGGTTTCCGTCGAAGGTACACTATCAACTCCAAGGCCTATCGAAGCCGGAGTTCCCCAAGGCTCAGTCCTTGGCCCGTTACTGTACCTTCTGTACACTAACGACATCCCTGTTCATCACCCAGTAACCCTACGTCTTTTCGCTGACGATTCCATGTTCTACTACACAACCGCCAATGTGCACTTCGGCACAAAAATCATCCAACGTCAGCTGGATCTACTCGAACCCTGGTTTCGAAAGTGGAGAATTGCTGTTGACACAGACAAAACAGAAGCCATACGATTCACCAATGCAACCACAACGCCTAAAACCACTCTTCGCCTTAACAAATCTCCCATAGCATGGACAAATAAAGTAAAATACCTAGGTGTCACCCTAGACCGAAGGCTAACTCTAAAACATCATGTGAGACTAGTCATTGGAAAAGCAATTGGAGCCCGCTCCAAACTTTATCCCGTGATTAGCCACAAAAGCTCTCTCCCCCTCTCCATCAGACTTACAATGTACAAAATGTATCTTCGCCCCATTGTCACCTATGCCGCCCCAGCTTGGTATTCTCTACTTAGCACTGACGCAAGGAAGAAGCTGGCTTCCTTCCAAAACAAAACATTTCGAATGTTAACCAACTCACAATGGTTCGTTCGAAATACAACCATTACCCAGGGTCTGAAATCCGAGACTATCCATGACTTCATCATCAAGCTAACACAAAAGTTAGCCGATCGAGCAGAATGCTCGAAAAACACGCACCTGTCCGAAATCGTGACAGATCCCGCTCCACCGCAAGAACGCAGGAATAGACCACTGCGCCTTGTGCACGACCCACCATGAAATGACTGAATTTTTGAGTCATTCTAAACTCATAAAAAATCCAAGCTCGTCCCCAAACATACACTCTAAATTCAGTCAAATACCACAATAAAGTCACTGATATCACACACTACTGCAATCGTCTTAAACGGAAGCAGTCAATTATAACTCGAGAGCTCGCTCTCTCGCCAAAACCAAGGAAGTAGCCTGTACGCTAATAAGTCGAGTTTCGCTCAACATTTGATTGATAGCAAACATTCGTATACCAACTTTGAATCCAACATGAGGACCAATGTTGAACGCAATTGAAGAGTTTGAGATTACAAAGCTTTTAAACAAACACCAGATTACATTCTTAATGACAAGCTATCATTTCAATCATTTCAATCAAACTAGTAAACCTCCGTGAAAAATCACAGACCGATTAATTAGATACACATCAGAAATACATCATATTTTGAGTACCTTAGGCTTGAAATTTTCCGCCTAAAACAGCCGCCATTTCGAAACGATTGATTGGAAAGAATCGATTATTTTACTTGAGATATATCATTGTTAGGGTAAACGTCATGCCAAGTTTGAACTCAATCAGTCAAACCGTTCTCTAGATATGAATTATTTTGTAAAAGAATTGGTGGTTATGTGGAAAACGAAGCGTCTTCAGGCCTATGTATGTGATATTTTTTTTCTTATGTATAGTTATAGAATGCGCTACCGATAGACTACATCGCCACATAGTTCTGAATCAAACTGTATACAAATGGAAAACATTGATCGATTTGGACGAAACTCACTATGCGGGTGTTTTATGTTAGGGTACACGGATTTGAGGTCGTTTTCTGAATTGCTTATAAGGATTCAATATTTTTGTCCGATATTCATCTTATCTTCTAAAGCGAGAGATAATTGTTTGTCTGCTAAATGGATCTGGAATCTCCGTCTAAGGATTTTTCATTTTTTGATTTTATATGGGGCTTTTGGCCACGAGAAATCGATTGGAAATGGTCACCAGTCTGGGAAAATTCGTTTTCTACGTCTTTTTATTAAATTAAAAAGTGAAATTTGTCCATTTTAAACAATACAAAGCACAGCTGATGCAAATGTTTTCAATGCCATTACAATAATCATCTGCTTTCTTTTAAACTGTATATTTTATTAGAGGTAAGCCTAAATGTTGTATCTATTTATAGTTACCATGGCAACGAACACTTCTGCTAAATAAACATACCCTTTATTTAGTTGTTTAATGTTAAAGGCCTAACCTAAACGATGTTCACGGAAATTTGCAATAATAGTTATTGAAATCATAGCCCTGCTTATAATCGAGCTTTAGCTCGGTCTCCTGGTACTTACCCTTATCTGCAGGCGAAGCAGCGAGTACCTGCTAGCAGTCGATAATAGTCTACGATCGAACAATGATTTCAGTAAATAATATTTCTACCGT